>JAVYIG010002168.1:0-266340 GCA_035222895.1 Strongylocentrotus droebachiensis
AAATTCCGAGCTTCGCGCGGAAGGGGTGAAAACTGAATTCAGATAAGGATTAACAGTCGAGAACAGTACAACGAATCGTTTGTTTTTTCTCATAATTTAAGGAAACGTCAAAGCTTTCGCGCTTAGCGCGGGAGGGGGGAAACTCGATTCAAGCAAATTAGGGTTAAGAGTCGCGAACGGTACAACGAATCGTCTGCTTTCTCCTTTATAATTTAAGGAAACGTCAAAGCTTCCGCGCTTCGCGCGAGAGGGGGGGGGGGGAAACTGAATTCAGACAAATAGGGCTTATTAAGAGTCGAAAACAGTACAACGAATCGTCTTCTTTCTCTAATAATTTAATGAAACGTCAAAACTTGCGCGGGAGCGGGTAACTTCATTCTGATAAGGATTAAGAGTCGAGCACGGTTCAACGAATGGTCTACTTTCTCTAATAATTTAATGAAACTTCAAAACGTACTCGGAATCGTCTGATTTTTCTCATAATTGAATGAAACGTCAAAGCTTCCGCGCTTCGCGCGGGAGGCCTTTCACCCACACCCCCCAATGAGCGCGCTTTGCGCGCTCTTTAATGATTCGCTTGCTCACTACCGCCCCTCCTAGCTCCTAGAGATCCTAGCTCCGCGCCTACATTATGATGCTGACTAAGTTGACGAAATATTTCGTATATTTATGTTGTCGAGGAAAATGTCCATTTTCGCATACGCAAGTACTATAGATAGTCCATAGGAAAAACAATTTAGCCTTCGGCCCGGGTTTATAGGGTTAAATTTGTAGAAATTGGGACATTTAATTTTGTCGGTAATTGATGGCTAGTTTTGTCGGTAATCGTTGGCCTCTACACCCCCCCCCCCCCCCCACTGAAAAAGGTCTAGCGAAGCCCCTGACTTCAATGCTAGATCCAGGGGCGGATCTACGGGGGGGGGGGTAGGGGGTTTAACCCCCTCCCCCTTGGGCTGGCAAAAAAAAAGTAAACAAGTTTTCCCTCTTTTTTGTAATGTCAGGGGCAAAATGATTTTTTGTTTGTCGTGCTTACTACCCCCCCCCCCCCCCCCCACTGAGCGAAATATTGGTCGGTCCGATTTTCAAATTTCGGCCCCCCCCCCCCCCCTCTTGGAAAATCCTGGATCCGCCAATGGGTCAACCCCCCCCCCCCCCCCCACCGGGCCTCTTAGCAACAAGCTAGATCCGCCCCTGGAAGTCCACCCTCATATAATGCCATATTAAGTTGGTTTTAATAAACAGGTCTGCATGACTCAGTGAAAGAAAAGAAAAAATTAAATCAGTGAGAAAATTATGAATTTTTGAAGGTCACCGATCAGCTTTGTAACGCATATTACGACCTCCCCTCCCGTTTGCCGAGCGTGGTGACCGTAAAAATCTTCAACAAATTACATTTCCCCTTAAATGTAATTATTGCAAACGTGTTTTTATACAACCCCTGTATGAAAAAAAATTATTCCCACATCAATAACTAAGAAAATAAAAGTTTATGAATGTTCTGTACAGAGAAACTGGAAAGGAGCTCACTAGATACGTCACAGTGTTGCCAATTTGTGTTTTATGACAACTTTAAAAAATCGTCACTGACTTTCCTATTTTTATCGGATATTGCTCAATCTTTCATTGAAAATTCCATTGTTACTTTTGTCAAAGTTGTATTATTTAGTTTTTACACCAGCCACAAAACAATGATAGAATTGACAATTGTGTAAATAGTAAATACATATGAATTTCATGAAGAAAAAAAAAGATATTTGTGAAAAGATTGGCAAGAAAAGTGAGTTCTTGGAGTGGATGAGAAATTTGATGTTTCGCTGGTGTGTTTCCGACAGTGCCCCAGTGGAGCTTCAGGGGGGTTAATCATAGGCGCCGGAAGTGGGGGGGGGGGGGGCAAAACGCATTTTTTGCGATAACCGATCTAACCGTAATTAGATACTTAAAACCCCTGAGCTTCCGGGAGCTCAGCCCCTTGACCCCCTGACGGGGCTCATGCACTGGAACCCACGCCAATTTACGCTCTACCTGATGATTAATACTCCACTTTGAAAAACGTTCCGCGGACCTGCATGTAACGTGTAAGACTGGTGGTGATGCAAATTTTTTGTCTGCCCCCCCCCCCTTCCGTTTTTTCTCATAACGTCACTGCCCCTGGAATGTGAGCCCCCTGGAATGTTTGCCCCCCCCCCCCCCCATCCCAAACTGCTTCCGGCGCGCCTGGGGTTAATGATAATAGTTTGGATTTATATAGCGCTTAATCCGTATAAACCTCTAAGCGCTTTACACATAATTATTATTACCCCAGTCATCGGATTCACTCACGCACAATGTGCACCATCTTCACTCCCTGTGGAGTAATTCTACCCTGTGGTGAGGGCATAGGCAATTACTAACATAAAAGCTTTCGTTATCCTACCGGGTCCCCATTTCTCTCTTGGGTATGAATGGCATGTGTTGATTAATGCCTTACCATGGGACATTAGTGCCGTGTCGGGGACGACCTTTGAATTACGAGTCAAGAGCGTAAACTACCCGACAAGTAGTTTAATAACCAGAATTTGTATACAGAGAGAAACAGCATCAGACATTTTGATCGGTAAAACTTCAGAAGAATGATGACTATCTTGAAATTGTATTTGAATATCAATTAGATTTTTATTTTTGACAAAATTGATAAATCCGTGTGAATCTGTATATCAGGAATTGATTCGGACTCAACTATAGCACTGTGCATTTTATTTATTTATTTATTTCTAATCTTTTGATAGGGTAGTCCATTCACCAACAAGTAGTGGTCTTCCATGGGGCCCTGAATAAACATGAACATATTTACAACGTTTATAATGTTTATACAAAACAGTTAACAAAAATAATACTCATTTGTAAAATAAACATATATCATTAACCTAGTAAACAGTAATGTCAATAGGAAAATATTGATTATGTCGCAATTATGTGAATAAGTCATGTTCATATTACAGAACATGCACGTAAGATCACTGAAAAAAAATCAACGCCCCTAAAAGAAACTGAAAGAAAAGAAAAGGGAAAAAGAAGGGAAGAAACAAAACCATATATCATTTATAATGTATATTATACATAATTATATAATGTGAAAGGAAATGAGCTGATAATAATAATTCTAATACAATTTGACGCCGTGTCCCAAGCGCGCTCATGGCTGGTGCTCCAATGTAAATATTTTATGCTTACATAATTATTTAGGTCTTTATAAGCTGTTTCGTGTATATATTTGTTTTCCCGTTAATGTTATGTTTGTTGATTTGAAAGATTTCTCTAATTTCTCGATATATTATGTGTCATGGTTGTTGCCCCAACCATGAGTTTGTATTGAAAATTCTTTAGGGACTCCTTTAGGATAATGATGTATAAGCAGGCGCGGATCCAGGGGGGGGGGGGGCGAGCGGGCCTTGCCCCCCCCCCCCCCCCCGAAAGGGAAAGAGGAGAGAAAGGGAAAGAAAGAAGAGGAAGAAGAAAAGAAAAGGGGAAAGAATTAGGAGATCGGGGGACCGAAAGGGCCTTGCCTCCCTGGCTGTTGACCCCCCCCCCCCCAATCAAAAAAATAAGAGAGAAGGAAGGAAAGGGAAAGAAAAAAGTAAAAGAGGAAATACTGGCGTACTGATAGGGGGGGGGGGCTTGGGTTTATTTCTAATTCCACAACGGTGGATTACAAATAATGCTGAAATGACATAATTTCCGAGATTTTTCCTCACTTTTTAGTAAATTATACGTTTGTATGTGTTTGTTGGAAAATGACAAATTCATAAATTTACAGCCGGGCAAAAAATATGATTCTTGAGATTCCTACATGTCAGGGCCCGAGGTACGGTGGGGATCGGGAGCCTCGAACCCCCCCACCCCCCCCCACACTTTTTTTGAAAAAGTATATTAAAGAGAAATAAAATAGAATGAGAGCAAGAAAGAAAGAATAGTTAACTGCCAGTGTTAACAAATAATGAGGCATCAAAATATGCTCATCTGACCATGATTAAATGCCTAAAACCCCTAAGCTTTCGGGGGCTTTGCCCCCTGGATTCCACCTAGGGCCCTATGGGAGGCCCTTAGATGCTCATCTGACGGTAATTTAATGCCTAAAACCCCTGATTTTGGGGGGCTCCGCCCCCTGGACCCCACGCCAAATAGTGACCCGCCAGTTTCACAAAATTAAAAGGTATAACCAAAAAATGCTCATCTGACCTTAATTAAACGCCTAAATACCCTGAGCTTTCGGGGCCTCGACTCCACCAGGGGCACTAAGGCGGGCCCCTGAATGCTTATCTGACCGTAATTTATTGCCTTAAACCTCTGAGCTTGCGGGGTCGGACAAGGTATCAAAATGTGTTTATCTGACCGCAGGCGCGTAGCCAGGGGGGGGGGGGCGTTCCCCCAAATCGGAAGAGGACGTATGAAGAAAAAGGAGCAGACAAAGAACATCTTTGAAATTCAGACAAGGATTAAGAGTATAGAGAACGGTACAACGCATCGTCTTCTTTCTCTAATAATTTAATGAAACGTCAAAGCTTCACGGAGGAGGGGAGGGGGGGGGGGTGGGGGAACCTGAATTCAGACGAGGATTCAGAGGCGAGAACGGTAATACGAATCTTTAATGATTTAATGAAACGAAAAAGCTTCCGCGCTTCACGCGGGATGAAGGGGGAACTAAATTCCGACGAGGATTATTTTCGAGAACGGTACAACGAATCGTCTTCTTTCTCTAATGATTTAATGAAAATTAAAAGATTCCGCGCATCGCGCGGGAGGGGGTAACCTGAATTCAGACCAGAATTATTTTCGAGAACGGTACAACGAATCGTCTTCTTTCTCTAATGATTTAAGGAAACGTCAAAGCTTCCGCGTTTCACGGAGGAGGGAGGGGGAAACTCGCCACTCACTGCACCGACCCCCCCCCCCCCCCCATTACGTCACTGTTGGTCACCATTACGTACCAATATTTGGCTCGCATCATTTCAAATTTGGGCCCCCCCTAAGAAATCCTGGATCCGCGCCTGTGTATAAGTTACGATAGAATGTAATGCAAACAAGACAGTGTAAGGAAATTTAAAATACAACAGCTTTATCAAATAAATACAATTTGAAAGGAAATGGCAGAATAATGCTTGCGTAGCTTAAATCAAGGTTCCTCACCGCTGTCCTCCCTTTTGCATTTTTTCTCAAAGGTTGAACAAAATATTCTCCGCCGGCCCAGGGGCGTCGATCCGGGGGGGGGGGGAACTTCCCCTCAGTTTTTTTGTAGGGGGATCGTCCCCCCCCCCCCCCCCGAAAATTTGAAATATAGTGCAGCGTTTGGACAAATAAAAATGCAACAATCTTCTCGCTCGCAAGCTACGCTCCCTTTCGTAATATCCTTCAAAGTGTGCAAGTAAATTGACGGTACATTGCAAAATGTAAACAAATTCTTTTAGTATCACTCACGTAAATATTAGATCATTTAATAAAAACATTAATGAATTGCACCTACTGTATGATCATTCTATAAAGCACAAATTTGATGTTATTTCCCTTTCAGAAGTTTGGAATGTTACTAGTGTAGACACATTCCCATTAACAGATTATGTTTCGGAGGTTAACTGCCGCCAGGGGAATGAGAGAGGAGGTGGAGTAGGAGCATACATTCACAAACAAGTGAATTATGAAATACTTGAATTTAACGTTGCTCATGCAGAAAGTTTGTGGTTAAAAGTGTCTAAGAATAATATTGATAACTTTGGGAGGTGTGATTTATAGGAAACCAAATATATGAACATTGATCATGAGTTTCTAAATGGCTTTCTTGGTGTATTAGAAAATATAAATATTGGAAGAGCAAATGTAGTTTTAATAGATGATTACAATATTGATCTTTCACTAACAGGTACGCCAAAGATATCTGATTTTTTTGAGCGCAATAGAATCTACAGGAATGCAGCAGATTATTTCGTAACCAACCAGGATGACAAATTTGACTTCGTCTCTCATTGATCATGTGTATACTAATGTTCATAATAATTACGCCTTTCATTCAGGCGTTATCAAAACTG
Source organism: Strongylocentrotus droebachiensis (assembly GCA_035222895.1). NCBI lineage: Eukaryota > Metazoa > Echinodermata > Echinoidea > Camarodonta > Strongylocentrotidae > Strongylocentrotus > Strongylocentrotus droebachiensis. The sequence continues at coordinate 6,057 of JAVYIG010002168.1, forward strand.
ATGTTTCAGATCATTTTCCCATTTTTGTAATTTTTAAAGGTCAAAGAAAAGAGTTCTTTTGTGAGGAAGGTTACTTGATCATATAGAAAGTACAACGTCTGTCTATTCCAGAAGATCTGTCAAAAATGAATTGGGAGCATATTATATATAGATATGAAAATGTGAATGTAGCTTATGAGAATTTGTATAACATGTTTGTAAATGTGTGTGATAAACATGCACCTACTGTGACTTAGCAGTTCAAAGAAAAGATCTACACAAAAAAAGCCATGGATATCAACAGGTATTGTAAAATCTATCAGGAAGAAGCATAATCTGTATAACAAATATAGGTCATCAAATTATTTAATGAAGAGTATGGAAATGAATACAAGAAATATAGAAATATGTTAGTAACATTATAAAGAATGCTAAAAGAATGTATCATAGCGATTCCTTTAGCGAAAATAGAAATAATATGAGGAAGACCTGGGAGATTAAGTCCGGGAACTTTTTACTTGCACCATGTAAATAGCATTGCACCATGCACCTTGCTCCCGTAAGCACACACACACTCATCAGTCTACACGAATCTTCAACTGTGAAGGAGGTAGACTTAAACCAAAGAAGAAAAAGAAGATTATCAAAGAGTTAATTAGTAGAAATGATAAAAAACAAGAAAACATAGATTGAACAGTAATTATTTATGATGAGGGAACGAATAAAGTTGTGTCTTCAGATGAGGGCATAGCTAATGAACTTAATAATTATTTTGTTTATATTGGATCAACATTAACAAAGAGGATTCCAACTGTTAATCTTAATTTGGAAAACCAATTACCTAGAAGAAATGAAAAATCCGTCTGGAAACCCATAAAAGAAACTGAAGTTTTTGATAATCTAAATGCTCTCGATGCTAAGAAATCCCATGGATATGACAAATTGCCAGTATTATTAATTAAGGATGCAATACCCTATATTGTTGCGCCACTGACGTATACATATTCAATTTGTCATTAGAAAAGGGAGAGTTCCCAGATGCATTGAAGACAGCAAAAGTTACTCCTTTATAAATACAAAAAAGGACCAAAGACCGATCCTGGAAATTACAGACCCATTTCTGTTCTGCAGGTCATTTTAAAAGTTTTTGATAAATTAGCTAATGGTCGTCTAATGAATTTCTTAGAAACTAACAAGATTTTGTATGAACACCAGTACGGTTTTCGCAAGCGATATAGTACGAAGTTATCATTGATAAATCTTGTAGATACACTTATAAAATCAATGGATAAAGGTAAACCAATGCTAGGTATTTATAGACTGTAAGAAAGCATTCGATACTATTGATCATGAAATCCTTTTAGGAAAGTTAAAAATTATGTTATACGAGGCATAGTATTACAATGGTTTCAAAGTTACCTTTCAAATCGATCGCAAGTCTTATGCTACAGGGAAATAATATCAAGTAGGAGAAGGATAACATAATTATGGTGTCCCTCAAGGTTCAGTCCTCGGGCCCACTTTGTTTTTATTATATATTAATTATTTACCATCTTCACCTAAATATTTCGAATTTATATTATTTGCTGATGATTCAAACCTATTTCATACTTTTGATAAAAGACAGAAAGAAATGATATGAATGAAGTAAATATCAAATTTTTGAAAGTCCAAAAATGGTGTTTTGTAAACAAGTTGACAATAAACTTAAAGAAAACAAATTATATGCTCATTAAAGGTACTATATTATGTCCCATTTGCAGGCCTTTGAAAGTAAATACTAATTTAGAAATTTAGAAAATAACGACTTTTAGTTGTCCAATCGACTTAAAAGCTATAGAGCCAGTAAGTAATAGTCTGATTTTCAGACCATTGTACCGAATGGTCGTACGTTTTATGCTGCACAAAGATTCAGTCAGTTTAAGTTTTGGCCATTACAAGAGTGGGTTATTGATGTAGACAAATGCTCATGTACCCTTTACAGCTCATTTGTACATACCAAACAAGAAAAAAAAAAGCCAGTCAGTCACTCAATAGTGTCTGACAGTGATGTCTAGCAAGTAAACGGGTTTCCTTGCATAATTTGAATATTAGGACACTGCTAACGTTTAAATTTCACAGATAGGACAAACATGACATATTCATAATTTCTAAAGAATTTGATGTTGGCTGCAAAAGGGACATTGTATCTTTAAGGGACAAAGGCAATCATGTGAAATTAGGGGTATTTTAAAACTCAGTGATACAGTGATAGATAGAGTCAGTGTAGCACCTTTCGTAGGAATTCAAATTGATGAAACCTTGATGTGGAAGGAGTAAATTCAGAAAATTAATAAGTGTATACGGAGGAAGATTGGACTGCTGTGTAAGTTGAGACACTATGTGATTAAGCACATTCTCATGCTCTTGTATAAATCCTTTATCCAGCCGCACATACTTATGGTATTGAAGTTTGGGGAAGTTGCTATAAGTCATTTAAATTGCATACTATGTGCACAGAAAATGGCCATGCGTGTAATAACATTTTCCCCATTTAGAACAAGTTCAAAGGCACTGTTCGTAATGTCTACAGGTATTAGATATGCATAATCAGTTCGAGCATTCAGTATCGACATTTGTATGACCTGCAGAAAGGAAATTTACCACATTCGTTTACCTAAATGTAGTACGACACATGGGACTTTTTCAATTTCTTTCATTGGAGCAAAGCTGTGGAATTATTTGCCCATAAATATAAGAGAAGAAAAAACAATATCATCATTTCGTCAGAATCTCTGAATTAAACTCCTAAGCAGAGATGAATCATAAGGATCATGTAATATGATATTAAGACAAAATAAATATTAATATGAATTTGCATACAGTTTTAGAAACTCGGAGAACCAATCCCGACTAGCACCCGTGCTAACTTTTGGTTCTCCCTTTAACAACATTTAACATTTTTTAAGTTTAAAAATATCCTTTATTTGAATCACTTTGTGAATTCCAATTCCAGCCACAAATCTCTACGTATTATTAAGTTATAGCTAATTCATAGGTTTGATATGACATGATATATGATTAATTTAATTTGTATATATGGTTCAACTATATGGATATTTTCTTTTTCTTTGTAACCCATGTACATGGATATGTATACGACATATTATTTTGTTACCCACTTGAATGGATTTGTAACATTGTGTTATGTTGTTGTTAATACATTCAAATAAAAAAAAAAATATATATATATTTTAGAAAAGTGAAGTTTGGAAAAGTATAAATGTTGTTTTTGTTTACTTTTTTTAAAAATACAACAAAACTTCAAAAACCTGTGAAGGGGTAGTCACTTCCGTCACCTTCACCCTCTCGTTTACTATGCTCCCTCGCACTAGCGTAATGATGGGGGGGGGGGGGGATTGGGGGCAGTTGCCCCCTAATACAATTCAAACGTAGTTTATTTCTATTTCGATAGTAGTGATTTACAAAATGTTGCAGAAATGGCATGGTTTTTCCCTGAGCTTCCGGGGGCTCTGCCTCCTGGATGCTCATCTGATCATAATTTAATGCCTAAAACCCCTAAGTTTCTGGGGCTACGCCCACTGTACCCCGTCGAGGACCCTAAGGCAGCCCCGGGATGCTCATCTGATCGTAATCTAATGCCTAAAACCCCTTAGATTCTGGGGGCTACGCCCCCTTTACCCCACGCCAATTAGTGACCTGCATGCCAGTGGCACAAATATGGTATCAACACATGCTCATCTGACCGTTATTAAATGCATAAAACTCCTGAGCTTCATGGGACTTCACCCCTTGACCCCCACGCCAATTTTTTTACAAAGTTAGCAATGATAGCTAACACAAATACTTTCTACATTATATATTGTACGTACCAGTTCCCCATTTCTCTCCTGCTTATATGGAATGGCAATTAAAATATAGCATAATGCCTTGCCAATTAACTTGTGAACATTATGTTCTATACGTACAGTAGGCTTGCGGGTGCACCATGTGAGAGAGAGGGAGGATTGAGGATTGAGGAGTCCTGAAAAGGACTCTCGGTAACCTTTTTTGAGGGTTTTTGTAGTCCTGAAAAGGACAGTTGGTATAGTCTTGAAAAAGACTGTTGGTTATCTTTCTTAGCTTATAGTTCTAAGGAGAACTATAGCGCATGGAGAGGATGAGTGACGGGAGTGGCTCGACGTTTCGAACAGGTTGACTATATCCGTCGTCTCCTCTCCTCTCCAAGCGCTATAATTCTCCTTAGAACTATAAGCTAAGAAAGATAACCAACAGTCTTTTTCAAGACTATCTTTTCAGGACTACAAAAACCCTCAAGAGAGATTACTGAGAGTCCTTTTCAGGACTCCTCAATCCTAGCTCCTAGATCTCTCTCACATGTTGCACCCGCAAGCCTATATTGTATATCTACATCACCATACAAGCTGACACTTACAAGCAGCATATATGTTCTAATAGTGCCGTACGTACTGTGCCGTGTGGGAGATCGCCCTTACAAAAAACAAAAAACCATAATGGTATAAATTATGTACCGTTGCCAAAATGGCCAAAATGGCCAAAATATCGTGTACCATGGTAATTTTGTATAAGGGCGCGCGCGCGAACACACAACCTTTGCATTCATGTCAACTACTGCTTAAACCACTCGACTACGACACCACTGACTGAGGAAGTGTATCGAATTGACTGTCAGGAACTGTCGTGATTGGTCAAAACTGCATGCACATGGATGTTCGAGCATTATATCTGTTTATAAATTTGTTTATTCCCAGGAGAGGGAAGAGGTGGGGAGATGGTCCCAACGAACTATGGCGAGATAATTATAGGCATCTATAGGCCAAGATCCTGTCCAGAAATGTCGCTCCATCAGGCCATGAGATTTGACCTCTTGAAGATTTAGGCCCAAGTAAGTCATTGACAAAATGACAGAGCTAATTCCAAGAATTCTACCGGTCTTTTCATTTTATAGGAAAGAGGGCGAAGGGACTGAGGGCCGGTTTCCCCATTCAAAAACTTGCCTTGCATGCATCATTCTAGGGGGCCGCAGCCGTTTCAACCCCTCCCCCGATCCTCCGCGGATTAACTATGTATTCTACAGGCAAATATCAGCAATTATATATAGTTTATGATGGCCACACCTGTCAATGTTTTGATATGATTTAAATGAGTAGGAGGCACATCTTGTTCTTATAGTTTATCATTAGGGGTATATAGTTATTTATTTTTCCCGATGTTCTCTTGCTCTTCTCCAGAGTTAGCTGTGGTGTAAAAGTGGATGATTTTGAACCCGGATATAATCAACATGACTCAGCAAGGCCTCATTGATCCACTACAAGAACCGGAAGTTCTCCAATCGAGCACGTCTGGTGGTGGTATCTCGTATCAGCTGGTTGATCTAGATGTCTCCAAGAACAAGTAAAATTCTGACTTTATAATTATTATACAGAAAATAAAATGGTGCTTATAATACCCTAGCCCTTCCCCTCCTCCCTAGGCAAGTTAGAGATTGCTATAAGAAAAGGAGAGTTAAATAAATGGTAATAATTATGACTGTCATGTGCAGCAATGACATTGGCAATGTGCTCGATTACGATAAATTTGCGTGGCCTACTTTGTCTTTGACATAACTCAGATTTGAGCTTTAATTTAAAGCATACTAGTAGCTGCATGCTGAGAAAAGTTAAATACACTGATTGACACATGGATCTATCAGAAGAATCGTTCATTTAATCTCAACCTCGCTTGGTTGTACTTATCATAACTTCCAAAGTGGTGACAACTGTTATTTTCTCGACTACTTTCAGATCAAACATTCTAAAAAGGACAAATTTTCGCCAGGAGGAGCGCGATGTCCTGGTGGCTCTCATCACTGAGTACAGGGGTGTCTTGGATCGCAGGAATTCAAAGGACACTAGGTGGCGCTACTCAAACCTGACTCCAACGGAAGCGTGGCAGTTGATTACTGACAAGTACAACTGTCATCCTGGGTTCCGTCAAAGGTAGGTGACCGAGTTAATATTAATGATGGTAAAACTAGATAAAGGCAGGTGTTGTGCACTTTCCTGAAATTTCGGTGTGGGTGTGTGTGTGTGCTTGCGTGCAGGTGTGGATAAAAGCGTTTCTATAATAGAGTCTTGGTCAGCAAGATTTGTTTGGAACTGCATTTTCCCTGATTGTCTTTACTGACCACTTTCCTTGATTATTTTTCCATTGCTAGAGACCCCGCGCAACTCCGTAAATGCTGGATGAACATGAAGGCACGTTCGCAATTCTCGATGGCACAGAGACGGCAACTGGGACTAGAATGCTCTTCTGTTAGGCCACCCTCGCGGAGCTTTGCCAAGGCGAGACAGACTGTGGCAATCAGACTCAGAAACACAGGCACTCCAAACACCCTCAACGGTCGCTCTTTTGCCAACCGAAAATCCAATCTGAGCCGGGTGAACACGTCTAGTACGTTAATATTCTAGATATTCGGGCAGATATATTTGAAATAGCGAGGTGGCATCTATGGATGATCTATGGGTACTGATGTAGATGTATTTAAAATCCAAATATTTATTTATTCTTGCTCTATTGTCTTTATTGGATCCGCTTAGAATAGATATTGCTTGGAACACCATCCCCTAAATTTGGTTGGGGCAGAAACCTACATATTCTACACAATATTATTATGCTGAGAAAACCCCTGATAAAATCAATGATAATTAATGACATGTGAATCTTAAACTTTTGAATAATGTTTATGCAATAGTAACTTTTTAGTTATCAATTAAGTTGTAGTTGTACTTTTCTAAACCTCCAGTTAACAATTTAATGTTTTATTGTCTCGCCCATTTTTTCTCAGCTCAACTGAAGATCAAAAAGTCAAGGCAGCGCATGCAACAGGACGAAGGATACAATCGAGACATAGTACAACAAAGGGAATATGGAGTTGCAAAGTCAGCTCAGGATTTCTCTAACTACCATTTACAGTCTCGAGTAGGTAACACTGAACAGCAGTACCTTGGAGTACAGAACAGAAGAGATCCATCCATCAACCGACAAACACAGCCACGGCCAGTACAACTACACCGATCTGCAGACGTGGTACCACAATCCAGTGAGGTCCAGAGATTGCCTGAATTGCGGACGAGTCAGGGATATCTGATGCACGATGCAAGATCAGCAGATCAACATAGTGGTAACATTCAGCATGACATCTCTCCATCACACATTCAGGGTCAACAACAGATGCTAACAGTGGTGCAGGGCCTTGCACAGAGCTCAAATAGATCGCAGCCGATAGCCATGCAGCCAGGAACCATCCTGTCACAGATGGAACAATTCTCACCTCCCATGCCGCAGCGATTGACCGTCGGGGAGTTCTTGGGGAAGACCGTCGAAATGAGGTCAGATGCCTCTCGAACCCAGTACAACACTCATGACGACACCCCTGGTTTAGGTGTATCATTGCAACATCTGCAGGCAGAGGACAATCCCGGGATTGCATCGGTTACTGTTGCAGAACGGTTGCTACCTCAGGAATCAACTGCCAATGAATCATCTATTTCTTACCAGACAGTTACCCAAGTGAGGTCTATTGAGAGTCTGGCTGATCTTGAGAATATTCTTGAATCGGAAGGACCGGTCATATCAAACGTCAAAAGTATTAGTGATGAATCAAGACCAAAGGGAAGCGAAGCAACAAACGACAGCGACATCGAAGAAATTGAGCTAATTATCAAAACAGAAGGTATGTGTGATTAGTGATTCTTCCTTCTCTTAACAGATCATTACCCATGTAACATGTGTATTTGCAATGAAAATGTAGCTTGCTGTTCGGTCTAAATAATTGTTACACATCTGTATTCTAGCATAATTTAGATTATCGTGTTTTGGTTTTTGTGATATTACGTGTACTTATGCCGCTGTTTTTTCCTGTTTTTGCATATAAACCAATACTTGTTACTAATTTTACATTCATTGGACCCTAATGTTTGGCTTTATGTAAGATTGCTTCAATATTTTTTATCTTACAGACGAGGTTCATGAACTAAACTCCTCTGTGGAAACAGTAACTAGAACTGAAAGAACCAAACCCAAAAATAAGACTAGAAACATCACCAAAGAGGCTACCAAAGTCATCATCAACGTAGCAACACAAACAGAAACAGTCCCTGAACGCAATAGCGAAGTTTCCCTACAGTCTAGTACAAAGAAGCAAAGGGATTCTTTGGAAACCGATGAGAATCGGTCAACAACAAAAAACAGAGATAAGGTTGTCCCTGTCAACCGCAGATCAACGTCATGTGACCAAAATGAGGATGGAAAGCTGGAGAAAGATCTGCATTACGTGAACGATGATGAGGTTATGGAGGCGGAAGATGAAGATGTCAGTTTCATCCCTGTGGAAACCGAAAATAACGATTCCAAGGAGCTGAATGATAACGTGGATGACCATCATGACGAAACCGGAGATCCTTCTTGTTCCTTTGACCTTGACGAACATCAGAATGAACATTTGAACGAAGATGGAGATTGGTACGATTTGGCCGATCAGGAGAGGAAGGCAGGAATGGATCTGCTCTTCTACGAGGTGGAGAAAGTCAAGGAGGAGGCAGGAGCGGCAAAGTGTCGGCGAGAGCTCCTGGAGGTGGAGCTGCAAACAGCAAAGCAGCAGATGGAGTTGACGAGAATCAAACAAGAGGTAGAAATAGAGCTTATGAGAGAGAAGGTCCGTCAAGAAAGAGCCAAGGCTGATAGCATGATGGTAGGGAAAAAAGAGACAGAGCTCCCGGATGAAAAGTAATCTTTTCTGCAGATCACCCGCGCACCACTTGCAGTGCGCCTGCACCTTGATCCGTTTGAAATTCAGAATCTGACGTGCAACTTGGACACGTATGATATCTTCGCTGTTTGCGCTTCCTCTGGAATCGAGGGAGCTTAACATTAAAAGAAAGCTTGGCGTTGTAAGGGGACATTTCACTATTCTACCAGTAACAAATTGAACTACTGTCTCACATTAGGGGCGTGAAGTTTTTGCCATAAGGTCCAATAGTCCGGGAGGTAGTGTTTAAGTGGGAGCCCCTGCAATTAATGAGAGCCGAATGTTTGAAATGCGGCATATTAGTTGTCATATACCCTTTGCACAGCTAGGAGGCATCACTTACATTGTATTAGATTGAGATATAGAGTCAAGCAAAATACGTCTTGTGTGCAACGAGCATCAAGTATGGTAAGCTTTAAGTTTACGAACTGTTATTGGTGCAGTTAATGCGTGTCAAGAACGAGAGCAAACATAAATGTACTATTGAGAGAGCACTCTAGTCATTTTTTAAATGAAGACTTAATATTTATATTTTATGTTTATTGTTGATCTTTGATTTTCACGAAACAGTGAAAGAAAAATACCTAGATCTTTTGCAGCAAAATTTAAAGAGGGAGAGGGAGAGAGAGAGAGAAAGAGAGAGACAGGCAGAGAGACAGGCAGACAGACAGAGACAATCTCGGGGGGGGGTGGTTGTGATTGTTTTTTTGACATAAAAAAATAAATTGAAAAACTTATCAAAAATCTGAATGCGTTTGAAAATTGGGCTCATTCTTGATTTGGATGGACTACTTGTACTCACTCTTACGGTATATGTTTGACCTGGGATGTGACGTATGCAAAATGAATTTAACAGTAATCTAATTGCCAGCTTTCGTTACTCTATTCAAGGATATGCCTACACACAGTGGATGTCATTTTGATATATTGTTCATGTTTTTGCTTACTTGCTTCGCTCACTCACAGGATTAAGATTTAGATAAATCATAATTCTTTATAAATAGACAGGATCCAGGTTACCTAGCAAAGATATGAAACAACACAGTCAAAATATGCATTCCACAGAGACTTTTATTCATCATGACAATACGAACAAGACAACAAAAAAAGCTGTATATCTAGCATAATGTACAACATGAGTAATTAATCTCACAAAAAGCATACACAGCCCATGTGCTGGTAGGTCTTGGAACACAATTGAGTCTTTGAGTTTTCTTGCTATGGCTCCACAAGGAATAACATAACATAAAGTGTTGATTAAGCAAGAGAACCAAAGAGGTTGGTGTTTAATTAAGGCACAAATTTACATGTGGGAAACAACAAGCTGTTTTGTGCTTGGGACTGGGTAAAAAGAAATATCAAGTTTGGTGGTGGTGAAGATAATGTCTTATGCAAGCTATGAATGATGACTACACTCGTGAATATCACCCTCTCCATACCACAGTGAAACCTTTTATCTTAATTTTTTTTTTTAATACAGAAAATTTTCTGAACATAAAACAACCCAAAACTTTCTAGTGTTTGGAAGATCCTAGGCATTGACACCTAGAACCTGAAGAATGTAGTATTACAATTTCCTTCATATTTACCATTACATTGGTGACTAACAAAGACTTTGAACCAATAATAAAATGGGGAGACAAATTAAAGGAGAAATTCACCCTGATATTACCGTAAGTCTGTTTTAATAGAAGCACAAAAATTTGGAATTTCCATTTTTGCCCTAAAGAAAATTTCCAGTCATACATGCACCCTAAATATAATTTCACTGACCTATTCCTCTCATTTTCTGCTTCTATTAATACAAACTTAATATCCGGGTGGACTTTCCCTTTAATGAGCTTCCCAGAGAGACCAACCTCTGTGGAAAGTGTGGATTAGAGGATTAGTCAACCAATATGCTATGAATCTGGGAATTTAATCACCACTGGATACCGGTTTTATGCAATAAATAACTAATACACGAAGAACTCTGGATCCCAAAGGATGTAATGGTAACCCATACAATACACACATCAAAAGAACGAAAATCCATCAAAAAAGGACCTTAAATACATTATTACTTTACTCCATAACTGATTACATCAGGAAAGCTTATATTATATAGCAAATTTTCTTTATGCTTCTCAAAAACATGAAGTTTAGACAGATGACATATTTGTAATATTGAGTCTGTTTGGCCAGGTATTTTCAATTTATGATATTTGATTGATTTTCTCTATCGGCATGAGGACAATTACCTTTGCAACTTGTTTATCACATGAATATTAATTAAGACAATATCCGACTTGTGGCATCATCTAAAAAAGTGGTCGTTTGGTATGCACACATACGCTGCATAAATAATCATTTGCATAATCAACTTGTAAATTTTTGATATATTCCATCGATAATCAAATTACATTCCTTGTGGTATCTTGTGCACATTCTAATATGATATAAAACATTAGTCCTGGATTTTGTTTAACTTTCTAGATTTAAAGTGGAAATTATTCACAAATTTAAACAATACAAATACAATTGGAGCAGCTCATTCAAAAAGATAATGTTTCACACCATCATAATTTGTAAATCACATACTAATGATGGGCATTCAGAATACTCCATCCACCCATCCCGTTAAAGTTGTTAGTAGTCTTTAAGTCATTACCAAAACTTTGAGTTACATTGAAACACAAGAATTTATAGGATGGCATAGTGGGAACTTGCATGTAACTCACATGACTCGAATGATACATTGATGTTATCAGGCAATGTGACACATACAAACAAAACCTCATTTCTTCTATTCCGGCTCCACAGCGAGCAGATTACATCTAACATTGATAACAAAACCATTATCTGAGGAACTAAAAAAAAAACTGTTCATGCCATCTCTAAATATACAGCTTATTATTTATGATCACTGGTAGCATGTTTATCTATCTACATGTTTGCTCTCTCAGAACATGTTATATCTTTAATGTCTACTCCAGATATGAATTCATTCATTTCTTCGTCATACACGTATTTCAACAAAAAGAAACCTTTTAGGCTTAATAGGAATTCAGATATGACAGCTATCTACAAACAACCATCTTTACATCTTGTAAACCTTTGGATGGCAATATACCTGTTTTCAACTGAAACAATACAGGATGTATCTAGCATTACAAATAATCAAAAATTTCAAATTTCAATGTTAACACTTTGAACAAGTGTTCTCCAAGAGCAGACTCAAACTTTTACATCATTTTGTTCTCTGGTTAGGGGAAAGAAAATGACTGCTCACAAACGCCATTCAATATTTCTGCAAACAGCCATTGTTTCCAGTATCACAAAACGATCTACTGAATTCCAGGACTGATAAACGATATCGTAAGGGCATAAACCCGTAAGTGAAAGTATAAAAGTAAACATCCTTCTGGCACTCAGCAGAATATACAAGATATCTAAACAAGTACAAGAATTGAGCAAGATATCTAAACAAGTACAAGAATTGAGCACTGCTTTGAATACCTAAACAAATAGGAGTGTTTACAGGAGGAATCTCGATAGATGACAGTCTCCGTTTTTTTGGGTATCTCTCTTCCAAATCAAATTCTGGTGTTGGATGTAACATTGAGTCCATGAATTCCTACCTGGAGTAGACATTGAAGACAGCTGGGGCCCCGTTTCACAAAACTTGTTATCAGTGACAAATGACAGTTTTTGTTATAAGCTACTGAAATCCTTGCTCCTGATTGGTTATCAGCAGATTTGTCATTGACTTTTGTCATTTGTCATTGATAAAAGGCTTTGTGAAATGGGTCCCTGGGTTTGGACAGTGGGTGGATTGATTCAGCGGAAGGTGTACCTGACGTAGGGCACCTCTACATCCTCCCCTTCGGTGTCGTTACAGCATAGCTCAAAGACGAGGCTCTTGACGTGCTTTGGGATCTTCTTCTTGGAGACCTTGGTCACAACCTCAGACATCCTAGATGGGGATGAATGAAAGCAGATTGAAGCGGATGAAAGCGGATTGAAGCACATGGGGATTATAAATTAACATGATCACTCTTAAAGGCATCGTTTAACAATGGTAAGTCTGAGATGCATGGCCCTATGTCTTATCAGTGTCTGTGATATGGTGTAATATTGAAACCCTAAACAAAAATGCGCTTCAAAATGATCATGAAGTGCCTCAAAAAAGTAAAAATCTTTGAGTGACCGGTTTTACCATACTAATTAAGACACTCAAAAACACTGAGAGGAATACATTAAAGGATGTAATACTTGATACAGCAATGCTTAAGAAATAGAAATAGATAAAATAAACCAGGAAGGAATAGTTTGAAAAAAGTAACAAAGTACAGTCAAAATCTCTCTTACAGACCACCGTCTATAGTGGCAACTTTTTTTCTGTATCCCCTTGAGTGGCCTTTATAGACAGGTCTGACTGTATGTGAATGTCCTGAAGTATATGAAGAGAAAGCTACAGAGAGAGATGCAGTCTCAGCAAAGTCTCCAGGATTAATCTTGCACATCTTTCAACCATGGCTACATTCATTGAACAATGCAGTCAAACGATAAGGTGCTCAATACAACTAGGTGAGTGACCGGTTTTACCATACTCATTTTCACCAATAGACTGTATTGTTATGAAAACGGTTAGGAAAACAGACAATTCAATTTCGAATTCCTATCATAAATATCTTGATAATAATTATCATTGCAGCATGAGCTAAATCAAGGATTTTGTTTCAGCATCTGGGACAATGTTACAGAGTCACTTTAAGGTCCGTTTGACAAAGGCATAAATATTCCCACTCAATAACAAGAGTTATGTTTAAAGCACCCTTGCTGATTTATTATAGGCATTAAAAGTTTCTTTTTAATGCAATGTCACTGCACAATACCATTTACCAATTTTAACTAATGCACTATTTTATACCAACCACACAAATGTATTGATGATTTTGATATATTTTTCATGCAAAGCCATCATAATTTCTGAGAAGAAAAAAAAATGCAGTTCTTTAAACTTTCCTTGACACTGTATCACTTGAGCATCAGCTAATCTTATCTTGCTATCCTGTCCATTCTTCTCCCAGAACTTAAGTACACTCTATAGAATGAAAGATGCATTCATTCCAAGGTCTTCTCTTTACAAGCTTTTGACTTACTTGATGGGCAACCTTTCTTTGAGTTTAGCAGCTGGCATGAAGAACGAGTAGAGCATGCATACTCCTTGTGATAGCATAGTGATCTCTAGCTTTTCTTTATTCTGGAAGTGATCAAGGAATCCCTTCAGAGTCATCTCCTTGTCTGACACGTTCACTTCAAAGCGATCCCACAGCGAGAACTCTGTGTCGTAATACTGGAGATCAGAGAAAGTTTTGTGATGAGATCAAAGTTAATTAGACACTCAAAAACACTCAGGGGGGAATACATTGAAGGATGCAATACTTGATACAACAAAGGTTTCAAAATGCATACATATGGACAAAAAGTCAGCCTTAATCTTTCAACAAATGTGACCAACAAAAGTTGGATATTCATTTCTAACAAGATATGAAGAGCATTGGATTGCTAGTTTTCAGGTCTGAAGATTCAAATGAGCATAACACTATTCTGCTATTGTTTTCAAACATCTTTAAACAAATCACTATTAATAAAAATGCAGCATTTGGTATTATACAGTATTCACAGACATTACTATGATTTGAGCAAAACTATGTCATTATTAATGTGCATTGCAATATGCAAATACATGCCTAAGAACATCCCCCAACATTAAAGAGAAATAAATTCTGCACATTTTGAAAGGTTAGTTTTATTATATAATAATTACATTGCAGTAAATGGACCATTACCCCTACCATGACCATTATTGGACCATTACTCATTACTCTCCTTCAAATGAGGCCTCCATTTATTATCCTATCCCAGGGACACAAGACATACTCTCATCACACACTCACCTTCATCTTGCTCGGTGCAATGGGCTCTGAGAAACCAAAGAAGGGCAAAGCCAGGTTAATGAAACCATTCTTGTAGGACTCCATCTTCTTGTTCTGGTTGACGAGCTTGATGAGTTCCAGGCAGACGAGGCCGGCGACCACCGAGGTGGTGGTGGCAATGGCTGGGATGATCTTACCGGCGATCTTCTTGGTCTGGGGATGTACAAGAAAAGTTACGGTTTATATCACAGAGCAATTTAAAGGAGCTACACAAAGAAAATTTACTAACAACTGATAATTAGAACAAATTACATATGGATGGAAAGATTTTCTCTTGAAAAACACGAATAATTTGCTGAGAAATCATATAGATATCATGGAAAGGCGTAAAATGCAATTTTTCAAGACCCTTCTTAGACCCCCAAGCGCCCCCGAACGTAAGCCAAACACACGAGCGTAGCGAGCTCTGAATGGTGACATCACACCCTGGACAAACAGCTCGGTAACGGCCGCATACCGGAGTCGCGCGTGTATTAGTCTGCATCTAGACAGCCATGTCCAGGGTGTGACGTCATACGAAGGACTGCTGAAGGCAGTAAATCTGGATCTCAAAACTAATATTTTTTAAAGTTGATTTCTGCGGGCCCCAAACATATTTTGAAGAGGAAATTTGTTGTATTTGATCAGTAAGGCTTCCCCTTCGCAATGATATGAATTTTGCATCAATTCAATACACTTTTGCTTCTTGGTGTGACTCCTTTAACATCAAGTTAACAGTGATCGAAAGCATTGATGATGAGGATATAAAGACAGGTCCTGTTCCTCTTTTGAATACTCATACAATCAAACCTGCCTGCCCTGTACACAGAGGTCATTTACCATCTAGAAAAGTCACCTGTCTGTAATCGCCATGTTATTTGCTTCCACTAAATAGCCATTATAGACAGGTTTTAATGTATTTCATTAAAAAAATGGTTGTTAAAAGCTTTGACAGTGATAAAAAGACAAAATAAACAAGGGATAGTTCTTAACAAGTAACAAAGTACAGTCAAAGTCTGTCTTAGAGACCACCTGTCTATAGTGGCCACTTTTTTCCTGTATCCCCTTGAGTGGCCTTTATAGACAGGTCTGACTGTATGTGAATGTCCTGGAGTATATGAAGAGAAAGCTACAGAGAGAGATGCAGTCTCGGCAAAGTCTCCAGGATTAATCTTGCACATCTTTAAAACCATGGCTACATTCATTGAACAATGCAGTCAAACGATAAGGTGCTCAATACGACTAGGGATCATGCGAGTGAAAAGGGAGAGCAAGCATTACAGAAATAGGAAATATAGTACTTATCCTATATAGATGATTAACATCAATTACCATAATAAATATAATTTTACTTGATGTTTTGTCATGTCAGCTCTTGAATGAATACCATCACAATGCTATCTTCAGGTAAACTAAAAAACACTTCATTGATAAAAATGTCATAGTCATCTCCAGCACAGCAGTGATTCACGTAATTTAAAATAATGCCTCCATCACCACCTTCGGTTACAGAGGCATACAAATTAGTATTACATATGCGTACTAACATAAAAATTAGTGAATAACAAAAATACAAAATAACAAAAGATATCACACATGGATCCTACAACTAAATACCAATGGTACTGGAAGTAGGTGCTCTTGCTCATGGGCCTATAACATGCTGGTATGCTTACCTTATGTTTATCAGAAGGTGAGATTCCATAGTTCTCAGCTCTCAAATTTGATGTTGCCACGATGAAGTCCATATGAAAGTTGGTGTCATCATCCTGTTTACAAACAGTATATACATCAATATGACTTGATATGTACTTCTCAAGGAAACCTTTACAGATGTTGTTACGAGTCACAGGATAAAAAGTACATTTCTGTAACTATGTACATACATACATACAACAATATATATTTAGTTTTCGAATAGCTTCACTGTTTATCTCCATGACACAAGACTGTCACCATCTGCAAGACACGACGTGGATTCAAACGCAGGTGATTGTATAGGAAAATCAAAGAGCCAACCAACAGATCAGGACCCCATTTCATAAAACTTGTTATCAATTACAAGTCACTATAACTGTTATAAGCTACTGAAATCCTTGCGTTTGATTGGCTGAGAGAAAATTTGTTATAGAAATTTGGAATTTGTTATTGCCAAGAAGTTTGATGAAACAGTGCACCAGCCGATGTGTACCATTTCTCCTTCAAATCTACATTAGTATTACTTTACAACATTACATCATAAAAAGCATGCAGAGATGCATCCTATTGTGGAAATGAAACAAAGATAGCAGTCCTCCGTACCTTTTCAAAGTCTAATGGTTTAATGGTGATCTGCTTGAGCTGCTCAGGTGTTGGCAGAGAGTCTACGATCTCTCTGAGACGAGCATCATCGGCATTGGCTTCGGCAGCCGCTTGAGCTTCAGCATCGTTCACTGCAATTTTCACACCTGTATATAACATAAAAGAACATAAGTGGGACTGCATAACAGAATATAAGTGGGACTGCGTAAAAGAATATAAGTGGGACTGCATAAAAGAATATAAGTAGGACTGCGTAAAAGAATATAAGTGGGACTGTGTAAAAACCAATCATGCAATCATTACACCATCGCACCACAAAAGAATATCATAGGACTACATAAAACAATGTTACCATCTTCATATCTACAAACTACAGAAGATGATTGAGACTATGTAAAACCAATGCTGCAATATATGTACATCTACATACCCCACAGGAGAGTATGAATGGGGCTTTGTAAAATAACGCTGTCAATCTTTTCTTGTAAACATATGTCTAGCCTTTAAAGACATTTCAACGCATATTTTTTATCTTACTGAGAACAAATATATTTGCTGGTGTGCTCATACCAAGATCTTTAAACAAAACATGAGCAGTAACTAATAAAAGGATATTTATTTCCAATCAGGATGGTACAAACTTGATATACTACCGCATTGGCTGACAACTATTAAAATTAAAGCACCCGAGTGAGGAAGAGCATAATTACAACCCTTCTCAACCATTCCAAGTAGACAGACTCACCTGCTCTAGGAGTGAAGACCGGTACATCTATCGATTGCAAGACCTTCCTGAAGTAGCTGTCATCTCGGTTACCCTCCAGACCATAGACGGCTGCTAGTAGGTTACTGGTAGATACTATATAGCTCAGATGCATATCCTGAATACAAATAGACAATTTACAAAACAGGTTAATAGTCATAAGAGCAATTTTTCAAATGTATTCATGACGGAAGCTTGATCTTGAAAACTGACCACAATTTATAATGTATTTTTCAGTTTCTCATCTTTGTCATAATTTTCTTTCAGGCAAACACAAGGTGACAGAAGACATGGTAGTTTGAAATGAGCAGCAAAGTTTGTAGGAGGGATCCTCCTTGGTAATCTCCTAAAACTACCTTAATAAACAAGTAACTCTCAAAGACCAGTTGTTCTAGGGAGGGGGGGGGGGGGGTTGATCTTCTGAGGTGGTAGTTTGGAGTATTATCCTGGAATCAATAAAATGGCATGACAACACCAAAATAATCCCACTATTCTACGTGCAAAACCTCTTCCAGGGTTACCTGTTTCAGAGTTTCCTGATTGTAATCCTTATGAACAAAAGTTTATCCTTTCAATCCCTTACACTTCCTCATCAAACAAGACCAGGGCCCCCGTTGCATAAAACTTACCATTGATGGTAACTTTGTCATCAATGGCAACTACCAAGGTAACAAGGCTCAACAGCCAATTAAAATCCAAGGTTTTTATGATAGTTACCATCAATGGTAAGTTTTGTGCAATGGGGCCCTGGGCCGGTATTCAATTCAATACTTAGAATAAGCAAAAAAAAATACTAAGTAAATGGCTAGCTAAGATGTTTACTTATCTCATATTCAAATCGCATTTTAGCCCTTTTTTTTTTTTTACTAATGTTTCTCCAGCCATGTGTACCAACACACAAGAGTAGTGTTGCATTGGTAATTGAACATGGCCATGAGAGTTTAATATCCCAAAGATCAATTTTCAAGACAAGGTTAGAATGCCATGTCAAGATACTCAACACTTTGGATTGCATTTTAGACTTTTATTTACTGGACACAATATCTAAGTAAAATACTTACTGATAAGCATTTTGTGACATCACACTAGGCTACATACATCACACGGTCAATCACAAGTAATGTGCAATTAACGCGTCGCAATAAATGCACGCTAATAGGGTACATTTTAGGGTAAAATACTTAGCCAAAAGTTTGAATTGAATACAAAAATTGGCTAAGTAATTTATCTGAGTCAAATACTTAGTAAAAAGCTTAAATTGTGTACCTGAGTATTGAATTGAATACGGGCCCCGGAGCCTGTAGCACAGAGCTTAGCAATCGATTGTACATAATCCTCAATTGCAAATTAGCAATCAATTGCTAACTTATCTTTGTGTTACAGAGCTCTGGAGAGCCAAATTCTTAAAGCCTCACTGTACTACTTATAGCTACCTGCGCCCTCTATATAGCAGTCAATGCCTAATCGGTGACCATTGGTCCCTCATAGTCCCCTCTTTCTTATATTAATTGAGAGCTGATTTGATGAGATAACCACCTGTCAATGAACATGCAGGGAGGTCTAATCCCTCCTGGCCAAACTAGTGCAGATAGGCTTTAATATTTCATGATTATGTGAATGCCTGAGCAGCCCCTCAGAAGAATACATACTATTTGTGTTAGCATTTATAATTAGATGAAATAAGGATGAGATGGTAAAGAGCTTACATTATCGGGATTAAACAAGAGTGGATGTGGACACCTCTTAGGACCTGACCAAAATGGTGCTCCTGAACTGGTTGTCTGCAAGCGAGAAAAAAAACCAAAGTCAGATGGAATATCATACATGGGTAATAAGAAAGTACACATATTAAACTTAGGCTAAAACGTGCAATAGATGATATGTTCTTCTTTACTGATATATACATTAAGTCATGGACTTTCTGTCTTATAAATATAAATTATATTTTTGCATTTTTTTTAATGAAAAGAAACAAATTATAATTTCTGCAAAAGACAGGCTTCAACAGCAAAAAGATTGTCTGTAGATTTAGACTTCAGAATTTGCTATCTTTTGTCCTCTAAACTTCAAAATATAATATGTCTATATGCAGAAGTCATGAAACCAGGGACAATTACTGGAAGAAATGTGTTTCTCACCTGATCTGCAGGAAAGTTGAAGAGAAGTTGTTTGATCTGGTTGACGAACTGACTCTCAAAATGATGCCTGGTCCATGATATACAATCCTCTAGGCTCTTGGGTCTATCGTCTATCAAGGCTCTCTTTAACAGTTCTAGAACTTCAATCTAGATGGATGAGAGAGATACAGGTGGATAGGTGTTCAGACACACTATTATGATATAACACAGATCATTAAATGTAATATAGAAGCACTTACCTTGTGGCCAACGGCAAGTAAAAATCAAGACAGTTGTAGTGGCTAGCTATATCATGACTCGTCAGAAATGGCAGTAGTAATCTTTTCAAATACTAAACACAATTTTTAAGCTTTGACAAGACTAAATATAACATCATTCGTTTAAAAAACAATGTAACAATACAACTTCTCCTTCCTCTCATCACAATGTACTTAACTAGAAGTAGTAACTTTGTGAATGGAAGATATGTGTTAAATTAGGATTTATCACACCAAGAATACAAGAAACACATTAATAACACTTACTGGTTGGCAGCCGGGCATCTTTAGTGTCCTTTCCATAAATTTGGGATCACTGGAAAGAAAACACATTCATTTCATAAGATACAAGGCCAATCCCTCTCTCCTGTCACATTGAAACAGTATAGTCACAAAACAAATATGGATGCTGTGTGTGCAAACATTTTTGCCCTTTCTACTCATGTGGCATATTTTGTAGGGCTCTGAATCAATTTTATTTAGCCAAACCACAAAATATGAAATGATTTATATCACAGAGCAATTTAACATCAAGCAAACAGTGATTGAAAGCATTAATGATGAGGACATAAAGACAGATCCTGTTCCTCTTTTGAATACACGTACAATCAAACCTGCCTGTCCTGTAGATAGTGGTCACTTTCATCTCCTTAGAGGAAGATGTATGTGTTGTAGAACCTGTCTAGAATAGTTACCTTCCTATAATCACCATTTTATTTGCTTTCACTGAGAAGCCATTATAGACAGGTTTGACTGTATTTCATAGCAAACTGTGATTTAAAGCATTGATGATGAGAACATCAAGATAGATCCTGTTCCTCTTTTTAATACACGTACAATGAAACCTGCATGTCCTGTAGATAGTGGTCATGTACATCTAATTAGAGGAAAATGTGTGTGTTCTAGAACCAATCTTGAGAGGCCACCTGTTTATAATCGCCATTTTATTTGCTTCCACCGAGAAGCCATTATAGACAGGTTTGATTGTATTTCATACAAAAATGTTTGAATGTAGCTTTGACAGGAATAAAAGGCACAAAGGAAGGGATAA
This sequence comes from Strongylocentrotus droebachiensis, assembly GCA_035222895.1. Lineage (NCBI taxonomy): Eukaryota > Metazoa > Echinodermata > Echinoidea > Camarodonta > Strongylocentrotidae > Strongylocentrotus > Strongylocentrotus droebachiensis. Next base: position 27,315 of record JAVYIG010002168.1, read on the forward strand.
CAAGTTCGAAAAAAAGTAAAAAAGTAAAAAAGTACAGTAAAAGACTGTCCAGTCTATAGTGGCCATATATTTTGTCTCCCTTATGAAAGAAATACAGTAAAATAGATGAACTGTAAAACCTGTCTAGAAAGGCTACTAAGGCCACTTTTTCCATTTCCCTTGAATGACCTTTATAGACAGGTTTGGCGGTATTTGAATGTCCTGGAGTGTATGAAGAGAAAGCTACAGAGAGAGATGCAGTCTCAGCAAAGTCTCCAGAATTAATCTTGCACGTCTTTCAACCATGGCTACATTCATTGAACAATGTAGTCAAACGATAAGGTGCTCAATACAACTAGGGATCAAAATGCGGAATGATGGTAGCGACAGGGTTAACAAAGAGGCAATGTTGAGTGGTATAATAAAGCATTGTTATACAGTCAAACCTGTCTATAGTGACCACCCAAGGGAAACACAAAAAGTGGCCTTTGTAGACAGGTGGTCTTTGTAGACAGGTTCCTTTAGTACATGATTCAATGAGAAACCATTTTCAAGGGAAACAACACATGTGGCCTTTGTAGACAGGTGGTCTTTGTAGACAGGTGGTCACTAAAGCAGGTTTGACTGTATATGCATACTTGTAGGCTCATTTCATACTGCTCTTCTTGTGTGATTATTCTGTTTATAGCCTTATGAGAGAACACAAGATCCAAGCTGGAAGAGTAGAACAACTTACGATCCATACTGAGCTGCGTTCTCGGCAGGGTTCCTGAACAGTCCCTCAAACATATCCCTGGCCCACTGGATGGTGTGCTCGATGGCATTGGGGAAGTTCTTCAGGGTACAGATCGGGATGGACTTCTCAGGGGGGTCCTGGGAGGAGGAGTAGGATTCTGTCAGGAACGGTAAGACCACCTGGACGTTGCCTTTGGTTCCGAGGGTACCGGACTCCAGCAGGGACTTGCGGTAGTAGACGCAGCGTCTGTCCATGTACATACCTGGGAGGGAGAGCAAGATCAAGTTACCTCTCACGTATCATAGTTCAAGAAAGATATGCAAGGTTATGTAACGTATCATGCTGAAAAGCTTGTCATGGGGAATCCCCGAGTGTCATAAGAGGTTGATTGTACAGTTAAATTAGAAGGAGGTTACATAAAGGTATTGGAAGTTTTGTCGTATTCAGAAAGGACACATCATCCCTGGCAGAGCACACACAATTCCACAGGAAACAATACATCAAGGAAGAATAACTTAGAGGCAAAAGGGGTTATTTAAATCAGCTTACACTCAAATGAAACTCAAAGAAGGTGAAAGTATACAACAAATGGGGTTGTTTGAAGCAGTATATTTAAAAGGAAATTACAAAATGACAAAAATTTGCAAAAAATACCACAAATATCACATTGCCTTTAGCAGATAACATAGGAAGGAATGTATATATGAAGGCTGAATAACTTACGTGCATCCACATTGTCCAGAGCATTAGCCACTCCAGTCAAAGATTGAAAGAAGTCATCATCATAGACGTTCTCTGTCTCTGGTCCAACTCGGTTCAGGTGTGGTATGATGTTCATTTCAGGGTTCATTTCTTTCGCTGCTCTGGCTGCGGTGTCTGACTTGGCTTTCTGAAATTTGTGAGAGCGTGTTTTTTTTTAAAAGTTGGATCAAAACAAAAGTTTCTTCCTATTGTAACTATTAATTCTCAATCTACACCAATACTGCACCAGCACAGCAACAATGGACCTTATAAATGAGAATATGGTGCACTGTACAACTGGAAATTAGAAATATACAAGAAAGAGAGGGAATCGTCTCCAGAGAACAGGCATGGGAAATGAAATTTAGGTGCAATATTTTAAAACAGAACAATTCATTCACATCAGCCATATGCAGAAATTTATGACTTACCAACAAAATTACTAAAATCACATTGAATTCTTTCACACGTGTAAAAAGAAGGCATTTGTGACTTGAATGTTAGCCTCGTATCTGTCCATAATGTTTAACTAGTCACATCATCGTCTTCAGAAGGCGTAAAACATTTGATATTGGGACATTTTGGAAAACCCAGGACAACACTGATCTTGTTGTTCTAAGCACCCCCATCCCTACGGCTTTGTTTTTGTGTGATATCGATAGTTAAAGCTCTTGGATACTGGGTTTCTTGGTCCTGTGCTAAAAATATTAAGTACACTAATTTATTGTACCACTTGGAACCTTATATAGATAATACATATCACGAAATTTGAGCCTCATATCTCATTTGGTTCTTGAGATATCGCTATAACGAGGCCAATACCTGGAATTTCATGAGTTGACCTTAGTGACCTTTGACCTTGTTGCTCCAAAATCTATTCAGATTGTTTTCCTATAGTGATACATACTATCATGAGGTTGGAAGTTCATATCTCAAAGCGGGACGGTCGTACGGACGGATGGACAACCCCGAAACAAGATGCCTCCGGCACCACCTTTCGATGGGGGAGGCAGAAAAAGAAATGTTGTGACAAAATAAGCAATTAATGCTTCTCATTTCCTGCTAAGACTGCTAAGACATTAATCAGTCAGTAAGCATATGGGCCATTGTTGCATGCAGCTTTACCTAAAATGTAATGCTTGTTGAAATTGCTTAATTCTCATTACCTGTCTAAACAGGACTTACATGAGCACAAATAAATGTTGATTTTTACCTGTACATCATTTGGTCTGAATAGGAACTGTCTATTGAGGTTGGACTTCTCTATGATATCCATGTCTGTGATGTAGATCTTTCCTTCTGGTGCGCTTCCTAGACCCATCATGGCAAAGTTCTTCAGCAGTTCACACCCTATGGCTCCTGCACCAACCTGAGATACACACAGAGAACAGGGGTGTGTTTCACAAAGATCCTAAGTTAAACTTATCTCTAAGTTGGACTTAACAATTATGGAAAGCCGTTGGCATCTTTGATTTTTTTTGTAAAAGTTATTTTAAAAGGCATAAAATGTTTATATTTTCTATTATCATGGGAGATTTCATGTTCTTGATATGGAAATTATGAAAAGTCTAAAATAATAAGTTTTGCATTTTAATATATTTTATATTAAGGCAACTAATGGCTCTCCATACTTTTTAAGTCCAACTGAGAGTTCAGTTCGACTTAGAATATTTGTGAAGCACCCCCCAGAATGAGTAAACATCTTGAATAACTTGATATCATGCGCATCATTAGATGCAACAAGTGTTGAGTGTTTGCAGGCCTACAATATTGTGCGCATCTGGAAGAATTGACATCATAACTCACAACAAATGTGACTAGTGTAGAGTGTTAGCAAGCTTGCAATATATAGCTGGCTAAAAACATACCTTTGTATAATGAAGAAGATTTTGTTGTTGTAAAGAACTAGAAACACATTGATACTGACTGTTGTGGGCCACATTTTTTTCTTAAATCGCATTTAAAATACATCTAAGCATCTATACATGAATTCATTTATACAATCACTAAGCCAATCTATTTCACTTTCTTATTTCACTTACCATGAAATATATTTGAGCTGCCATCTTCTTCTGAAAATCTGCTCCTAAAACAGCAGTTTGGGCGTCGTACCTGCTATTTGTCTGAAATTACAAACATGGTTAAACAAAAGAATTGAATGTAAGTTTACGCTATTTTTCTTTCATAATTATGCTATAAGATGTGTAAATAAATGTTAAGGCCTTAAAAATAGGATTTTATTTCTTGGAGGAACAACAATTTTGACATAATATACCCTTCTGATTGTACTTGTGAGCCAATATGAAATATAGGAACTCTGAACATCATAAAAAGATGATTTACTGTCCAGAAGAGCTTCTAATTTCATCCTAAGTTGCAATTCATTTCCCAACAAGTGATTCTCTCGATCTATTCTATAATGTTCTCTGCCTATCACTATCACTAAAGTAAATGTTTTTACAATCATTGATATAATTTTGTTGTAGTTTCTAACACGTGACAAAACATTTGTTAAGATTCTGTAAGAGCATTATCTTTGGTCATGACCAGAATCAAGTATGTCAAATGCTTTGCCAGCCAGTGCTCCACAGGCAACACTCCCAACTTCAGCCTTTGACTAAACATTTTACTTAACACTGACCATCTAAACCTGACCTAACCTAAAACCAAAATGACAACCTTAAAGGTAATACAAAGTTTTGGGAAATTTTGAAAATTGGGTGGATAGTGAATCTTTACAATTTTGATATATTTGGATGCCCCTGTGTATGTATTATAAGCACTAAAAAAATTAGCCCCTAAAACACTTCTGTTTTCGAGAAAAATTGAATATAAAAATTTACCGGTGCTCCCGGTAAATTTTGATAAATTTCAAATAGCGCCTATGGCCGTACAATCGTAGCTGGGACCATGAAAATATCAGAATATGTAGTTGGGATATATAATTTCCTAACGGGAATAGCTAATCGGTCGATTTCAGTCAAGAAACATTGTTTCATAGCTAAATTAATATCTTGACCTTGAGAGGGAGCTATACAACATAAAGAGTTTATTATTTATAATTTCATAACTTTAGACTCGATTTCAACCGCGACAACGATCAATGTATATTGTAGGAATGCATATGCTTCTAATATGTTAATTTGAACTAAATTCATGACCCCATACCAAAACTTTGTAATACCTTTAACCCTAACTCTATGTCTTTGACACAATAACGCCAAGAAGATACATTGTCACAGCCAATGTTGCATTATTGTACGAAAGACTAACCTAATCCACTGATTAACAAGACTGAGACATTCATCTCAAGGAAAGTACAGTCAAACCTGCTTTAGCTACCACCTTATTGGAAAGTCTACTAAAGAAACCTATATATAAAGACCATCTTCTTATCAAGAGAGAATGTATTATCTCCTCAGGTGGTCTTTGTACATAGGTTCCACTGTAAAATCATGGGATTTTATAAACTCACCGGTTGACAGCTAGCTTCTGTTGGTGTTGCGCTCTCATCTTCTGGGAGGCACTCTAGTGCATCAAAGTAGACCCACTGTTTGATGGGGTTGAATTTACCACTGCAAGCCTACGAGGGAAGAGAATATTAGACCAAATATAAAGTATTTATCCACTTTTAGACAGTAAGGAAGAGAGAAAGAGAGAGAAAGAGAGAAAGAGAGAGAGAGAGAGAGAGAAATAGTAGTAAACTAGATGGAATTCGACTGCGCGCAGTCGAAAATGATGCTTCCGTCATAGAGCAATTTTACAAACCAAAACAGAAGAATTTTTTTAAATTCAAGTTCAATTGTAATCCATTAACAGGCTCTCAGAATATCGTGATTACAAGCAATTTCTCATATACATATATGACCCTTTGATCTTTGACCTCATGACCCTAACATCTACTCAGTTCATTGGCTCTGCAAGATGTCCTGAGTTAAATAGTAATCCATCTGTCAGTTCTAATGAGAATGCGTTCACAAGCTATTTTTGCATACATAATGAGCACATGACCTTTGACCTTATGAACCAAGAATCTACTCAGTTCATTGGCTCTGCAGGATACATAAATGATCTAAGTTTGGCAGGAATCCATCAATCTGTTCTAATGATAATACGATCACAAGCTATTTTTGCATACATAATGAGCCTTATGACCTTTGACCTTGACCCCATGACACCAAAATCTAATCAGTTCATCAGCTCTGCAAGTAACATACATGACCTAAGTTTGGCAGGAATCCATCAATCGGTTCTTGAGATAACGCGATCACGAGCTGTTTTTGCATACATAATGTGCGCTGTGACCTTTGACCTCGTGACCCCAAAATCTAATCAGTTAATCGGCTCTGCAAGTAACATACTTGAACTAAGTTTGGCAGGAATCCATCAATCGGTTCTAGAGATAACGCGATCACGAGCCGTTTTTGCATACATAATGAACCCTCTGACCTTTGACCTTGTGACCCCAAAATCTAATCAGTTCATTGGCTCTGCAAGATACATACATGACCAAAGTTTGGCAGGAATCCATCAATCAGTTCTTCAGATAACGCGATCACAAGCTGTTTTTGCATACATAATGAGCCCTGTGACCTTTGACCTTTGACCCCAAAATCTAATCAATTCATTGGCTCTGCAAGATACACACATGACCAAAGTTTGGCAGGAATCCATCAATCGGTTCTTCAGATAACGCGATCACGAGCACGGGACGTACGTACGGACGGACGGACAACCCGAATACATAATGCTTCCGGCTACTTCGTAACGGAAGCATAAAAATAGAAGTAGTAGATTTTATTGGATAACTTGTCTACCACAAGGCTAACCTGTCACAAGGTCCATTACTCAAATTACAAACAATAGATTGTCAGATACAAATATAGATATAAACAGTTGAAAATAAATAGTGTAAAAAGACACGTAAAAGAGGAACATTTTATATTTTAGCACATCAGAGTCAGAGAGAGAGAGAGACAGTAAGAAATAGAGACATATCATCCTTCATTTGAAAATTTCAATTTTTCAGCTTTGACTTATCAATTACTAACAAAACAATCTTACTACCTGTAAAAATAAAAGCAGAATCAGGTATATTCTTTGTGAAGTTAATTCACACAATTTTTTTTGTATGCCTAATGATAATGAAACAAAGCAGTACAAGCCATATTTAACTCTTGGAAGTTCACTTATGACAAAAACTTATGGCACAGGAGGGGTTAACCCTATCTTAACTAGGCTATTTCAGACCAGGTTTTTACTGGGGGGGGGGGGGTCAATTTGACCCCCCCCTAAGAGCTTGGCCGTTTCACCGCCAATCGCCGCGAAAATTCGCATGCATGTCAAGTGAAGTGTATAGAATACTATGGTAATTTCACATTTTCGAAAAATTCACTCATTTGCATATTTATGGTAATTTATGCAAAGAAGGTCATAAAATTCACATTTCTGACAATAAATCATAGATTATTCATATTTAAGTATTCTTTTTCACTACATATATTTATTAGACCATTTGGAATAGTAATACAACACAAAAAATTGGAAGAGCCAGGTTATTCCTTATGTTATCTCTTGTTTTTATAATTTCTTATGTATTTCATTGTTTTTTTAACTCATGTATTTTATTGTTTTTGTTTTTTTATTTCATTTATAACTACAATTCAACTATTTTGACCCCAAAACAAACATCTAAACTTTAAACAAGACTGAATAACCAATGTTTTATCTATTTTTAGGAAAAATGACTTTAACATATGTTTTGTACACAAATCACGAAAATGAGCGATTTTCGGACTGACATGCAAAGACAAAAGTTCACGTGACCGTGTAACCGTAGGTCCGATTTTCGAAAAAATTGTTTTAAAAGATGCGTAAGACTCGAAAGTAAAAATTCATGAAAGGAAAATTTTATATTTGCCGCGGTTTCGGAGTAGTTGCGAAATTTCTACAGGGGGGGTCAAATTGACCCCCCCCCCCCCCCCCCCCAGTTAACATAGGTTTAATCTTTCCCTTGTGACAGAGGGCTCTTTACCTTCATGACTTCTTGAGCAGCCATTCCACCAATGACAGCCTGGATAGGACAGATATCACCAGAAGCATTGTATGCCAGCTGGGTGAGAAGCTTCTCATCGATAGACTCCTGCTTGGACGCATCCGATGCTTGCGAGTTGATCTCCTTGGCAAGGGCGATCATTTTGGCTGCATCATCCTGGGAAATGGAAATTAAAAAAGAAAGATAAAATCAATATTTTACCTTGCTGGTTTGGTCTGATCTATTGTATGGTGCAAAACAAGGACATTGACAGAGAATATGGAAAAGAAAATCACATCAATTGAAAATTGGGTGAACAGGAGAATGATGAGAATATCAATGTAAAGATATCAAAACCAACAGAGAAATACTGGCTATGGCAGAGCTTAAACAACATAACCTGATAAGAATGTTTAGGGAAAAAAGGACAAAATACTTTGGCTACAGTAAAAGGCATGAGTCTCTTGAGAGATTTATTGGAAGGAAAAGTAGAAGGTACTAGACCACGAGGAAAATCAAGAAATAACTGGGAGGTTATTATTAAGACATGGGAGTGGAATGACAAACTACAAGAGGGTACTAGGATGCAGAAAAAAAACATGGATATGTGGACAATCATTGCAACCACTCTCCGAGCTGGGAGAAGATACCTCGATCAATAGATAGAATTTAAGAAGGGATTATTTGAAGGCAATAGGGAAATTAATGAGATAGGTTACAAAATAAAATTTCAATTCCATGACACTCTTGTACATCATCATACTCACATCATTCCTAGGTCTTGGAAGTGTACCATACTTTGTCTTGAACTTATGAAGAGCCTGAAAGCCCATGTGAAGCTGGCCGGGACGGTCAAATTTGGCATAATCAGTGATAATCATCTCTGGTTCTGCCAAGGATTCTCGTAATGATTTCTGAAATAACGAGAAAGGTGGAAATAAATGATGCAGTGCACGGTATAGGCAGTACGTTTTATAACACTTAGTTATGTGCTAGGCACACAAGTAGAAACATGATTTCATCATTATCATTTTTATCATTTTTGTATGTTATGAAAGGATAAAGAAATGGTAAAGAGAAGATTGATCCTTGCAAGGATATATGTATGAATCCTGTACGACAAACTACCCATAGATTTTGGCAGTTTGCATGCGAGGAACATCATTTATCTTGCACCTTACTTTAAGCCTTGTATTACTAATCAGAAGACAAAGCTTTAAGGAATGGTGCTGAATTTCGTACATAAGTCTCTAAAGGGGGGGGGGGGGATATCTGTCACAATTCCCAGAGTCAGGAAGCTGGATGATAGGTCTTTTCTTTTTTACTAGTAGATATTTTATAGCGCTTAGAGACTTCGGTGGTAAGCGCTTTATAAGTAACGTTTTTATTTTATTTTTTTTAATTTATTTTTGCTGCACAAGCATGGCTACATCTATTTCATGAAAGAACAGTTTAAAATTATAATAATTGATATTGATAGAAGTGGAACAATACGTGACACATTCAGCTAGCCTTAATCAATCTGCTTTTTCTCTCCGATAAACTTAAGAACACAATCAAGATGACTTACAAATGTAACCTTCTCGGGCATCTTGACTTGGGAGACGATGCCTCCCCTGACGTAGTCTGAGAGGTCGCTGGTATCCCCGATGTCGAAGGTGTAAGGTCCAAGAACCTTGATCTTCTTCGGCTGGCATCCATTCAGCTCAGTCATACCCTACAGATTCAATGAAGGAAAGTAGATGTACACCTTACAGATACAGTTTGAAACAGTAAACTTGAAAATTTTGTATAATGACAATGAATAAATACATTAAAAAAACAATTGAATGATTGTTTGTTTTTCCCTAACTGCTAAGAAAGCATGTGTATGCTTCCAAGTAAGCAGATAAGGGACCAATGGTTTTAAGTCCTCTCAAAGGGACTCTGTAATGAGGATTAAAGCCGTACCAAAGGGCACTAGTGCAAAGACTTGCGACTCAAATCTCAAACCTCCTGGTTACAAGATAATTGAGCTACAGCGCCTCATCCCTTCATTTACTACTGTAATTCACACCCTTTTCCTCCCATTTTGTGTTTCTGTTGCATTATGAATGATTGTTTTACCATAAAAACCCCAAGACAAAATTTGTAGAAATTACAGTAATAACAGAAACTTTTGCATGCTAATATCACAAAGAGGCTCAGACTCTCTATGGTGTCATGACTGAACAATGAATTGTTGCACTTCATGAAACTTTACATTCCGAAAAAATTCAGGTTTTGCTGTATCTTACAAATTAGGGAACTAGAAAATATGAACTTCATAATTGTCTTTTTCATTTTTTTTTTTACATGAAAGGATAAAGACATAATAAAGAGAAGATTGATCTTTACAAGGATAAATGTATGAATCCTGTACGGCAAACTACCCATAGACTTCAGCAGTGTGTATGCGAGGAACATAATTTATCTTGCACCTTACTTTTAGCCTTGCATTACCAATTGAAAGACAAAGCTTTAAGGAATGGTGCTGACAAATTTTGTACAACAGGCATAGAAAAATAATTGTATTACAACTGACTCAACAATGAATGTTAGCACTTTGTGGAGTTTCACGTTGAGAAAAGTGTCAGGTTTGCTGTCTTACAAATTAGGGAACTATGAAATATAACTAGCTTGCATTTACCTTTATTTCTGAGAATGAAACATAGTCTCCACTCTCAAAACCATGACGGCTTTCATCAAGACAGGTCACTACACCTTGATCATCCTATGCAAAAAAATACAATGAAAAGTTACAGTGAGTTACACCTTGTTCATATTATGGAAAATTACTACATTGACAAAGTATCACAGGTTTCCACACTGCCCTGGATAAAAAAAATAGATGGAACCTAGACTGCACGCAGTCGAAAATGATGCCTCCGTCATAGAGCAATTTTACAAACCAAAACAGAAGAAATTTTTCAAATTCAAGTTCAATTGTAATCCATTAACAGGTTCTCAGAATATCGTGATTACAAACCTTTTCTCATATATATATATGACCCTTTGATCTTTGACCTCATGACCCTAAAATCTACTCAGTTCATTGGCTCTGTAAGATGTTCCGAGTTAAATAGTACTCCATCTGTCAGTTCTTATGAGAATGCGTTCACAAGCTATTATTGCATACATGATGAGCCCATGACCTTTGACCTTATGAACCAAGAATCTACTCGGTTCATTGGCTCTGCAAGATACATAAATGATCTAAGTTTGGCAGGAATCCATCAATCTGTTTTAATAATAATACGATCACAAGCTATTTTTGCATACATAATGTGCACTGTGACCTTTGACCACGTGACCCCAAAATCTAATCAGTTCATCGGCTCTGCAAGAAACTTTCATGACCTAAGTTTGGCAGGAATCCATCAATCGGTTCTTGAGATAACGCGATCACAAGCTGTTTTTGCATATGTAACCAGGTGACTGTTCTATAAAGACTAGTCACATACAAACATCCTGTTTCCACATAGAATGCTGGATTACATGACTCACTTTATGCAAATATCTTTTAACACGTGACCCCGCAACATTACTTTGTTCCTTTGTTTCTAAACACCTTGAACTTGTGAACCCGCTTGACTCCTCGCAGTCCGTGTCACGAGTTTAACCATCACACATCTCTTCTTCGCCTCCTGTTTTACAGGTAATTTACCATATTTTGTATTATACTTATATTTAAGTAAATCATTATTATCATGTTACATAACTGTGTGCGGTTGTACTGATGTATGATTGGATATGTTCTGATGTTCGCATTGGTAGATATCGTTGTTTTAAGGGAAGAATTTAAGTTAAGAAAGTGTAGCTTTCTTACAACTATTTGTGAAGCGTTATACTGTATGGGTGAATGGTACCCGCGAATATATATATTTCACATTGTACATAACTATTTAGCTTTCTTACTTAAAGATATGAGCTAATCAATATTTTATCGTTTATGAACCACTATTGTGATTCTAGTTAGTATTTGACATATTCTAGTTGGGGAAATATTATTACGATTTTCCATATTCGATTTGATAACGTTTTGAGAGATTTCCATCTCTGAGGGAGATAACCTTCGATTTGACAATGAACCGGCCAGATTTTGCTAGTCTATAAGTCCGTACTTTCTTATAATATGTATCGAGTTATTATGTCGTTTATTTTGTTCAGGATCTTACATTATCATGCCAAGATAATAATCATGTTAATATGTGTTCCGATATACCAGGGATTGGTGTGGAATTGGTGTACAACTTTATAATCATTTATCTATGATACATTGGTGTCTGCGTGATTAGACTAAGTACGTTCACAAGGTGTGTAAGGGAGTGAACGTATCGTTGAGAACAAAGAAAGGATTACAACTTTTAACTAATAGTACCAGTACAAGTATTACCTTGACAAAGAGGAACTTGGGCTTTTTAGGTTTGTTTGTCTCAACTCTGTAATCTGTATAGAGCAGGTACTATAGTATTAGTAGCTGAAGTAAATATGCTTTAGCCGTCACTATTATATATGTATGAGTGGGCTTTATTATGGTCCAAACGCTCATGTATCTTTACAGTATGTATTAAGATAGAGAACAACAATTATTATTCATTTGCACGATATATGTCTAGTTTACGAAAGCACTATATATTTATCACTCGGTAGTCTCCAGTTGTATATTATTAGTCAGACATGTATAAATCTATTTAGTCTATTCCTTTTATGTTAGTTATAGTTTCTTCGTTATAATTAGTTAGTACATATTTGTTATCGACTTGTTTACTTTATTTAGGTTCAGTCGAGTTAGATATTGGTTATCTTCGTAGTTCAGCAGTTATACGTTTCGAGTATTTGATATTAAGTTAATAGTTACTATACATTATCCATTCTAGTGAATGATAAGTCTTTGTTTGGTTAAATATGGGAAAGGGACGTGTTGTTGATATTTACTTTGCCATTTCATCTAATGGCTAAGTGTGGATGTAAACCTATATATTAGTAGGATAGGAACTATAGAAGTGTATATTTTGTGAGTTTGTTTGTTGAATACGAATATTCAATTATGTTTATGTATATTATTATTTGTTATTAAAAGGCAGTCCGTGTCACAAGTTTAACCATCACACATCTCTTCTTCGCCTCTTGTTTTACAGACTCATCTCATCTCTATTTTTGGTACCCTACTCTTACAAACGTAACGAGGGCTACACATACATAATGAGCCCTTTGACCTTTGACCTCGTGACCCCAAAATCTAATCAGTTCATTGGCTCTGCAAGATACATACATGACCAAAGTTTGGCAGGAATCCATCAATAGGTTCTTCAGATAATGCATTCACGTGCTTTTTTTGCATACATAATGAGCCCTGTGACCTTTGACCTCGTGACCCCAAAATCTAATCAGTTTATTGACTCTGCAAGATACATACATGACCAAAGTTTGGCAGGATTCCATTAATTGGTTCCTCAGATAACGCGATCACGAGAACGGGACGTACAGACGTACGTACGTATGTACGGACGGACAACCCGAAAACATAATGCCTCCGGCTACTTCGTAACGGAGGCATAAAAAGGGACCATGGGGGACCAATGGTAACCGCTTAGGCATTGTTTGCTATACAGAGGGCGCAAGTAGCCATAAGTAGTGCAGTGGGGCTTTGAAGCATTGATGATGAGGACATACCGTAAATAACGTTGTATAAACCGCCCTCGTGTATTAACCGCACCCCTCTTTTTCGCCCTTAAAAAAAAAAAAACGAGATTTTTTTTTTGTGTGTGTAAGATCATTACGGTACTGTAAATTAAAAAAAAGTAGGGACCTAGGATAGACCCTTGTGGTACACCATGTAATAGAAGAAAACTTGGAGGAATTATTATTATAAACTACATATTGAGATCTATCAGAAAGATTACTTTCAAACCAAGATAACAGACAAATTTGAGTGTTGTTCTAGTTTCCGAGTGGTGAGTCAACACACCGATTACCGAGCTGGGAGACATTGCCAGGCATAGCGCCAGGTGGAGGGGCATAAATTGAAACTTTAAAAAAAAAAAAAAAAAAAAAAAAAAAAATTTTTTTTTTTTTGGTGTACCGTGTATAAACCGCACCCCCGACTTTGAAATTTTTTCGGCGGCAAAAAAGTGCGGTTTATACACCGTTATATACGGTAAAAGACGGATCCTGTTCCTCTTTTGAATACTCATACAATCAAACCTGCCTGTCCTGTACATACATCTCCTTAGAGGAAGATGTGTGTGTTGTAGAACCTGTCTAGAATCGCCATGTTATTTGCTTCAACTAAGTAGCCATTATAGACAGGTTTTAATGTATTTCATTAAAAAATGTTTGTTAATAGCTTTGACAGTGATAAAAGAGACGAAATAAACCAGGAAGGGATAGTTCTTAACAAGTAACAAAGTACAGTCAAAGTCTGTCTTAGAGACCACCTGTCTATAGTGGCCACTTTTTTTCTGTATCCCCTTGAGTGGCCTTTATACACAGGTCTGACTGTATGTGAATGTCCTGGAGTATATGAAGAGAAAGCTACAGAGAGAGATGCAGTCTCAGCAAAGTCTCCAGGATTAATCTTGCACATCTGTCAACCATGGCTACATTCATTGAACAATGCAGTCAAACGATAAAGGTGCTCAATACAACTAGGGATCATGAGAGTAATAGGGGGAGAGCAAGTGTTACAGAAATACGAAAGCAAGCCTTTTATTAACCGGGCACCGGGCGATTTTTACCCAACGGTCCCTGACTTTTGGCGCCCGGTAAGACGGGGAAAATGAGTACCGGGCGCCGGTCATTTTTTATTTTTGGCGCCCGGTCTGGGAGAATTAAAATTTCATGTTTCAGAAAATTCCACATGTCTAGCACTAAATGCTCACCAAAGTGACAACAAAATTACTTGATACGAGTTAAATGTGGACTGAATGAACCCTAACAAATCATTTTATGATGAGAACCCTAATTGAAATCGCCCCGAAATAATTGCAGCACGACTACGAGCGGCCGCTAACGTATATCTCCTAGTCCTAGCACCACCGCTAGGGTTAGGGCGGCTAGCTAGCTGACGTACGTGCAGAGCGAAGATCGAGAGTGGGCGAGCAACACTGTCACTCCGTCTAAAAGTTTGACTTCGTTGTGAAAATCTTACTTTGAAAAACATTCTCAAAATCCAGTATGCATGGCCTGAATAATCACAATCCAAACTTTGATTTCACAACTCTTTTCCTGGAAACTATATAAAAATCGTGGCAATCATGATGGAAATATATCACAATTTCGGAATTTCGCGCACGATGTCCGACCTCCGATCAATGAAAATGATCGGGAGAAAATCGGTAGAAAACAAATATTTTAATATTTCGTAAAAATAAATATGCCGACAATAATAGTTTTGGGCTATCAAGTACTTTAAAAAAATGCATAGCTGGGATAAGTTTGTCATTCAGAGTTATTGTAGACCGTGTTTGTAGATATTTAGTGTTTTTAATGACTTTGAAATTAATGACATTCGTAGTAAGAGAAGAGGTATAAAATGCGAGCCGCCACTTTGGATTATAATGTAAGCACGCATTCTGTTTTATAATCCAAGATGGCGGCTCGTATGTTTTGCCTTTTCTCTTAGACTAATATTATTAACTAGCTGGACCCGCGGAAATCCGCGGGATTCTAGAGCGCGCGGGTGGGCCAGGGGCGGGTCCAAAAGGCAGCGAGGGAGGGGCCCGCCCCCCCCCACTCAATGTTATTTAGGGTACGCTTATAATGCTCGTTCCCTCTTTTTGAAAGCACCCCCTATCTGAGGACTGCCAATATTTCCGAACCCCCCTTTCGCGGGCATTTCGCGGGCTTTTCCTGCTTTGGAGACTCCCCTAAATCAGGAAAAATGCTCAATGAACCCCCCTAAATTCGGAATAATTTTTCAGGAGTCCAAAGAGATGAGAGAAAAAAGAAAAACACCCCCTTTTTAAAGAAATCTCCGGGTGAAAATTCAAATACACCCCTTTTTTTTTACAATTCTCGGGCCGGACTTTGTCGCCCGAAAAGTACCCCTTTACCGGACATTTTGGCAACACGCATGCGGTCATTCCGACCTCTGAGTGGGGGGCCGGGGGGAGGGGGCCAAATTTGTGAGTAAATATCAAGCCGCAACTCGCTCTGGACGTTGACACGGAGGTGGACATCGGGCGGAGCATAGCCAATTTGATATAGAGTAGACTCTCCGGCGGCTGATGGCACCGTGCACCGGTACCCCAAGGGGACGGTTTAGGAGATAGGCGCACAAATTTCGGCTGCAGATGTCATTAAAAATCAGACACTATGAATATGACTGACAAAGAAAGCGGAACATCCCTTCACTGCTATTATGTAAAAAGTGAATATGCATAAGTTAACATTTAATACATACTTAGATCCAACTGTATTAATGGAAATGTAGTTCTAGTTTACTTAGAATAGATTAATTATTGTGGAATCAATTAGATTAATTAAAATAAAAGTAGATCTCTTCTTCTTTAACGTTAGAATTAGACTCGGAAGTTAAACTCATGAGAAGTTATGTTTCTATTAATAATCAGAGTTAACCAAATGCCAAGGCCAAGGGCATTTTTTAATTTGTATTCCTCTTTAGTTTCTATATATGCATGATTGTAGTCTGCAGACTGATGTTTTTTTTTGTTTTCCCCTCAACCACACCCCCCTTGAGTATAACAAAAGAAAGAAGAGGATTCGCGGGGGGAAAATGGCATCTAACAACATTCCCCCCTTTCGAGTGAGAAAATTGGGACAAAATTGGGAAAAAAATAGGGAAGAATAGAGATAATAAGAGGGAAATCGGGAAAATCAGGATAAAATAGGGAAGAAGAAAAAAAAAATTGGGAAAAAAAAATATTTAAAAAAATTGGGAAACCGATTTAAATCGGGGTTTTATCAGGCCTGATAAGTTAACATTACATATAGTATCCAACTATATTAATGAAAATGTAGTTCTAGTTTACTTAGAATAGATTAATTATTGTGGAATCAATTAGAATAATTAAAATAAAAGTAGATCTCTTCTTCTTTAACGTTAGAATTCGGACTCGGAAGTTAAACTCATGAGAAGTTATGTTTCTATTAATAATCAGAGTTAACCAAATGCCAAGGCCAAGGGCATTTTTTAATTTGTATTCCTCTTTAGTTTCTATATATGCATGATTGTAGTCTGCAGACTGATGTTTTTTTTTGTTTTCCCCTCAACCACGCCCCCCTTGAGTATAACAAAAGAAAGAAGAGGATTCGCGGGGGGAAAATGGCATCTAACAACATTCCCCCCTTTCGAGTGAGAAAATTGGGACAAAATTGGGAAAAAAATAGGGAAGAATAGAGATAATAAGAGGGAAATCGGGAAAATCAGGATAAAATAGGGAAGAAGAAAAAAAAAATTGGGAAAAAAAAATATTAAAAAAAATTGGGAAACCGATTTAAATCGGGGTTTTATCAGGCCTGATAAGTTAACATTACATATAGTATCCAACTATATTAATGAAAATGTAGTTCTAGTTTACTTAGAATAGATTAATTATTGTGGAATCAATTAGAATAATTAAAATAAAAGTAGATCTCTTCTTCTTTAACGTTAGAATTCGGACTCGGAAGTTAAACTCATGAGAAGTAAAGTTTCTATTATAATCAGAGTTAACCAAATACCAAGGCCAAGGGCATTTAATTTTTTTTATTTCTCTTCAGTTTCTAAATGCAAAAATTGTAGTCTGCAGACTGATGTAGATGCATATTAGATTTTGGTGGCAGAATTTGGCTTGCCCCGATGTTTTGCCCTACCCGACCCTCATCTCTTTTTTTCGTTTTTGTCACGTTGACGATCTAATGATTACGTTATACAGTAACCCCAGGTAGCTACGCCGAAGCTTGCGGCGGCAGAGCTCCTTGGAGTTAGTTATAAATATATTATGTAGGTCTAGGTGCTGCATGAAATCTGAAATCTGTTATGTAATTTTACTTATTTAAATCAGCTGCAAGCGGGCGTTTGAAGCAGAAAATAAACTTGTGTTATCGAACAATTAATGAGTAGTCTAAGGTGCTTTTATTTAATCGAGAAGAGGTTCACCAAGTCGAGGTATAACTATTAGTACGTTGAATGAAAGTCGCTATAGTATACATGCACAATGCAATGTAGAACATGAACACACGTGCACCACGTTTAATACATACACGCGAAGATGAATAGCGCTTTTTGTGTGTCATTGTTGAGCATTATCATGTACGTACTCCGCACACACTTGTTATTCATTAGAACAATGCATGTACAGAACAGCCGAAGCCCATGCATGTATAGAGATGGTACGTACGTACCTACCTTTGATCGGTTGCCATTTACGCTATTGAAACTTTCAATATAAATCTAATCAGGATTGTAAAAATATATTACCAACAAATTTTATTATCATATTATGTATTTGCTAAAAAATCAAACACAAAATGTTTATTTCTGATTTTGGCAGACAATTCGTAGATCGAGGTCGGACTGTGATGCTCAAAAGTATAAGCTAGGTCGTTGCTTTTGCGTGATTGTATATCTCCGTTTTATCACATTGTTGTTGACTGTATAAACAGAATAATAACACATTCGTAATTTGTTGAATATTTTTGGTTAGACTAATATCAAATTAGAATAAGAACAATTTTTTAGGGGCAATGGATTGAAACAGTTCGAGGCTCATGCATGCATGCAACAGGTCATGCATAATATTCATGAGCGTGTCACATCGTTTTTTTACGATTTCCCGGTCGATGGCGGGACAGAATGGGTAAAAAAAACGGCCGAGTCCACGTAGAAAAGAATTCCTTGTCCCCCTGGTCGGGTCCCGTCCCCCCTCGACCCGACGTCGAGCCCGGAGCCTCGTTAGGTGACGCAGATCGACGCGTTTCGACGCGAAACACGTCATCGGACCGCCCACAATCGGACCCATGGAGCTTGTCGTATTATTATAATAGATTTCAAAGTCATGAAAAGGCACTTCATATCAACAAACATGGTCTACAACAACTCCAAATGACAAAATAATTCCAGCTTTGCATGTTTATTTAGTATTTGATAGCCTAAAACTTGACAAATTTCGATTTTTTTTTTTTTTTTTTTTATTTTTTTTTTTTTTTAATTTTTTAATTTTTTAATTTTCATATATATTTTTTTTAAATATTTTTTTGAAATTTCCCCCTTTCGATTCGATTAAGCCCTAACTTACAGGGTTATTTTATAGTGTACTGATATAGACTAATAACAATGAATAATGAATAAGTAAAAGGTAACGGTTAACAACTTGATTTAAAAGAATACATATTTTCATCAGTTTTGGAAACGGCTCCTGGTCCTGGAAAACGGCTCCCGGTTCTCTAAAAAATGTAAGGACCGGGAGCCGCTTTTTCAGATATTTGGCTCCCGGTCTGCTTTGTCTTAATAAAAGGCTTGTACGAAAGATAGTACTTATTCGTTTGGTATCCTATATGGATGATGAACATCAGTTTCCACAATAAATACATGTTGAATAGTAAATTAAGAAGGCAATAAAAGCTCTACTGTATTAGTATTGGCGATGCTATAGAATTTTTTAGAAATTACTCCCTTGGCTATGATACTATGGTAGGAGTAAAAAAAAAAAGTAATAAAGGCTTTTTATATATCGCTCACGTCAGTGTCCTTCGTTATTTCTACAACTGAGCTGCCAAGTAACTAGAGCTCAAGAATATCAGGTACCCACTCACAGAAACATTGATTACCTTTCTCACATCCTAAAGCAAAATGTATAAATACTTCCAACTTGTTCCTCTACCAAGTCACTACCTGTATCTTAAGCCTGTATGTACTAGTTTGGCCAGGAGGGATAAGACCACCCAGGGTGGTCACTGACAGGTGGCTATCTCATCAACTCAGCTCTCAATTAACATAAAATTGGATTATGGGGGACCAACAGACACTGCTTAGGCATTGTTTTCTATATAGAGAGGGAGCAAGTAGCTACAAGTAGTACAGTGGGGCTTTAAATGTGAGAATCTAGAACCTTCTATGGTGGACATACCTTTGATACAGCAGACACCATGACAGACATTGGCTCCTCTCCAGTGCTGTCATACACTGTGAAGTCATCTCCAAAGTCACAGAAAACCTGACCAAAGAGACCCCTGGTGTCGGCGATGATCAGATGAATGCCCTTGGAGTGGCAGAAGTCACTTATCCTCAGCTGTGCCTCCAGGCTACTGGTGGTCAAGACTACAACCTGAACGGTCAAGGAGAGATGGACAAACAAAATTAAAGATAAAGTTGAGTTCTGGGACTCTTTTCACAAAGCCTTTTCTCAATGACAAATGACAAAAATCAGTGGCAAATCTGCTGATAACCAATCAGAAGCAAGGATTTCAGTAGCTTATAACAAAATCTGTCATTTGTCACTGATGATAAGTTTTGTGAAACGCCCCCCAGGTCATCATTTCTTTTTTTTTTTTGTCACCAAAGGTTAAAGAAATAATAAAGAGAACAGTGATCTTTACAAGGATATATGTATGAATCCTGTACGGCAAACTACCCATAGACTTCAGCAGTTTGTATGCGAGGAACATAATTTATCTGGCACCTTACTTTAAGCCTTGTATTACTAATCAGAAGACAAAGCTTTAAGGAATGGTGCTGCCGAATTTCGTCGTGAAAGAAACGTATGAATTCTCAATTAATAAGTCTGTTGAAGACATTAAGTTGTGTGTCGACTACTTTTTGTTCTAGGTGTATCATACTTGCTTTATTTGCAATCATGTAAATAATGTATCAATCTGAAGAGTAGAGATGGAAAGATACATACAAAAAGAAAAACAGGTTCATGGTGAATGATGAATGGGAAAATGGAAAGGATACTCTGGATTTTCTTCAGTGAATCAGGTGAATCAGATAAATAAAATCAAAATAAAATCTTGATAACATACAATTGAAGATTGCCTGATTAATGGTCCATAATGATTCTGAGAAGTTCGGTCTACAAATAAACATCAAAAAGACTGAAGTACTATTCCAACCAGGTACAGACCACCGAGAGGAGGAGGAGATCCTAGTGGATGGGACAGCCCTAAACCAGGTAGATGACTTCACCTACCTCGGCAGCACTATATCCAAAGACGGACGCATGTGAAAAGGTGAAAAGAATGTCAAAGGCCAGCAGTGCCTTTGGAAGACTGCGAACCAGGCTATGGAACAACCATCATGTCTCAACAAGAGTGAAGTGCAAAATCTACAGGGCTATCGTCCTATCCACTCTCTTATACGG
This sequence comes from Strongylocentrotus droebachiensis, assembly GCA_035222895.1. NCBI lineage: Eukaryota > Metazoa > Echinodermata > Echinoidea > Camarodonta > Strongylocentrotidae > Strongylocentrotus > Strongylocentrotus droebachiensis. Next base: position 48,130 of record JAVYIG010002168.1, read on the forward strand.
TGCGGAAAGCTGGACTCTTTACAAAAGTCAAGTAAAGAAACTTCACGCGTTCATGATGAGACACCTTCGAGCAATCATGAGAATCAGTTGGAAGGACAAGGTGACCAACAAAGAGGTACTAGAGCGAGCAAACCTTCCTTCTATAGAGGACCTGCTCATCAGGAAGAACCTACGATGGACAGGCCATGTCATCAGGATGCCCTCTGAGAGGTTACCAAAGCAAGTACTATTCTCTCAACTACCCGCTGGCGAAAGAGGGATTGGTCGTCCACGGCTTCGCTACAAGGACACGATCAAGAGGAACCTTAAGCGGAGGCAAATTGAAACCAAGACATGGACAACTGCTGCAGGCCAGCGAGCTGTATGGAGAACAGCTGTAAAGTGAAAATGAAGGCGGTCATTGTCGCTTTGCGACAGACAGCTACTACTACTAATGATTCTGTTGATCGAGATGATTAGCTACTCACCTGAAAATTGCTCATGAACTGTTCATTGAGGGGTGATTTGCTTATTGTGACGGATACGTAGTTGTTGAGCTCAGCCAGCCTTGGTTCTGTTACCTCTGCTCTGTTCTTTCCTACGTCAGCCTCTCGGAAGAAGAACTGCAGGTTGGAAGAAGCACGATAGATTTATCTAATACCGTAAATAACGTTGTATAAACCGCCTTCGTGTATTAACCGACCCTTCTTTCCCTAAAAAAAAAAAAAAATAATAATTTTAGATTTTTGTTTTTCTTCTTTTTTCTTCTCCCCCTGAATATGTGTTGTAACATCACAGATATTTTCAATTCCGTTTGAACGCTAGTTAAAACAGGACGGTTTTCGGTTAAACGAAAATTAATCACTTTTGCCAAAGTTTGATAGTAAGAATAGTGGTCGGGAATGGGCAGGCGCTGGGCCGACCAGCAGGGGGGATCTTCACCCACCATTCCTGATGAAAAGCACTGCTTTCGTCAGGCACTAATTTCACATGAAAACGTAATGAAAAGTTGTACTTACATTCATATTCCTGTCCTTAATCGTGTTTTATTTGCAAGTGTACATGAATCTTGATTTCAATTTGTCATGTGTTGTTGTGTAAAGTTAAGATTCATGGAAGCTGCCATATTGGATTTACAATTCAGGCTCTTTCATTACTGTTGTTATAAATGTTTATTTTTAAGAGGTTAAAAAAAAAATTCTTGTAATTTTCCAGAATAAATAAATTACAATACTATAATATATATTTATTTCATTATTTATATTGTAAAATTTGGCCAAAATTTTTACACTTATGTATCATGTAACCAACACACGTACTTACACACAAAATCCATCCATTTCCCACCACCAGACATATATTTAGAATCAACAAACATCCATCTTCACGTAAGTTAAAATCATCAATCAACCAGAAATATTAAAATAATAATAGTTCAAAATATAAAATATTGCATATTTGTAAGTTCTTGACAAGTATTTACATACAAAATATCGCTTGAAATATATTTTTTTTCTTCGTCACGTATTTCTTCAACTCACTACATGAATTATCACACGTGGGGCAATGCAAATTGTTTGTCCACCGCACGTATGTAATAACAATCCCAACACAATTATGATCGACTTGGCAGTGACAGAGCACAATTCCAGGCCCCAAATTTCATATTTTTACATGAAAATTTATCAGATTCAAGATTATAGTATAACATTCACATTAGAAATATTTTTTCTAATGTCAGAACTTCCGATGTATGATTTGAAAAGCGTTAAAAACGAGTGTCATTTTCAGGACGATGGTATCTAACTAAGCCAAGAACTTTAGCCTCAGTGACACAATTTGCAGCATGAATTATGTCTGTAACGTGTATAAACCGCACCCCTGACTTTTGATGTTTACCGGTGGTAAAAAAAGTGTGGTTAATACAACGTTATTTACGGTAGTCTAGTTCTACCATCCCTCTTTTAGAGGTAATATATACCTGTAAGTATAGATGAAAATCGGGCTTCACATGGTGATTCATGATGGTCTTAACTCAAGATAATGAATTTCCTTCTAAGAGCAAACTAGCTGAAATCCAACATAATGATAATTTTTAAGATAAAATCATAAAAATCAAATCAATCACGACTTCTTGAGAATGCAATCATTCTTAATCAAAGTTTTAAGGTTGGTTATTTTTTGACATAAATGTATTATTAGTTTTTAATTAAAGAAGAAAAAATCTACATGCCCTTGGACTATTCCTAACAAAGTGCATTACCTGTAAGCTAACAGACAAAAGAAAATATCTCTGGTCCTGTGTTGCAACAGATTTCTTCCCCCCCCCCCCCCCCCCTATGATTGAACTACATTTCAGATTCCAAGTTCTGTGGTAGAAGCACTTGATGTGACAATACCTCAACAAAAATTGGGTGTATCAAAATATACTTTAGAGGCTATCTGTACTAGTTTGGCTAGGAGGGATTAGACCACCCAGGAAGGTCACTGACAGGTGGCTATCTCATCTACTCAGCTCTCAATTAACATAAGAAAAAGAGTATCTTGGGGGACCAACAGGCACCGATTGGGCATTGTTCGCTATATAGAGGGCACAAGTAGCTATAAGTAGTGCAGTGGGGCTTTAATTACAAAATCTGTACATTGGTTGCTTTTTTTTTAATTGAAAAAGGAAGAAAGAAGAAGAATTTGCTGACCTGGGAGGCCAAATCTTGAATGGAGACGTCCTCTTCATCATGGATGACGACCGACTTGACGCCACCTAGGACCACGTTCTTGGCAATCTCTATTCCAAGGCCCTTCACACCAGAGATGAGGATGTTGGATACAGCCATACGCTTCATGGCATCATGACCCAGCACGTACCTGATCGACAGACATGGGAAGAGAACATGAGATTGGTCGTAAACAAAATGAAAATGGTGGATTTGGGAATAAATGGGTAAAGAATTAAAAATATTCTCAGTCACAAACTATAACAAAAAAAAAAAAAAAAGAAAGAAGAACATTTTTTTTTTTTTAAAGTGCTAGTGTGTCATTGAGCGTTCAATTTGGAAATCTTTTTGAAATTTACATGACCATTTACTTCAATATATACCTGTAATTATTAAGCCCCAATGAGTTACAAAATTGTCTGGGTAGTTGCTGGCAGGGGTTATTCATACCAAGGAAAACAAAAAGTAACTGAGATGGCAGTCACAATTTGAACTTTAAGTATTCATAGCTACCAATTCATCTACTCTTGATGAAACAGCTTTATTACTACTATAACAAAAGTATAGACATTTGACTTACATTAAAATCCTAGAAATATGAATAATTTACTTTAGGCACTGACACATATTAAACATGAGCTTGTTTGTCAACATAGACCCATTTTTGTCATTATTATACATGTATAATAAAAATTATGTTTTTATAAAAGAAGAGTCAACTTACAGCTGCCTGGAATACAGCCCCTCATCAATCTCGTCCTGCCCTCCATTCTTGGCCATCTCCCTCTGTAAACGAAATAAACACAACAAATAAACAAAATATTAACAAAAAAAAACATCTGGATTTCTATATGCACAAAGTTTAAACAAGCATGAAAGTTCAATTCCTTGGCACTTCATCCACACTTCCTGATCCTGCCCAGTATCAAAGAAGTAAAAGTGATATTGAATGGCATACCCACATGTATAAGCTGCAATGGCATGTCTACTTTGCATGGCCATGGCCATGCATTGTTTTTTTTAATTCTTTATGTAAAGTATATTGTTTTCAGAAACTGATTAATTCACTTGGCATATTCATAAAGACCATCTGTCTATCAACTTAATCCATTTTGTTCAATCTAGCTATCGACATGTAGCTATCTAGCAATCCAACTTTACTACATACATTTACATGTAGTACTGCATGTGACAAATGAAAGGTGCAAGACAATGCAACAAATACATTCAAACGGTATACTCACGTTGTTAGAATTGACTGAGTTCTGGTTGGTATTGTTAGACTCCTGTTCGAGCCTCCGCTTTTTTGCAGCTGGTGATGTCTGGGCGTCAGAGCTACTCGCAGACATCTAAAACAAAATAATTCCAAAGAAATCTCACATCTTTAATCAGTCTGACCATCTTTCAACCCCTGGAGTTTCTTTGTGTTTTTAGGTCTAGTTTTGAGCTTTCTCCCTTCCCCCTCTCCGTCATCACTTTGATTAAGGGCTTGCAATACTACTTCCTGTTATTCCCAGGCTGGGTGAAGGAAGGAGTGCCCCTTAATGAAAGGAATCATCAAGACAAGATGGGGTAAGGTCTTGGCTCAGAGGTGAACATACTGCACAAGAATTGATACAGACAAATCAACTGATGATTCATACAGCACATTGCCACATTCAAACAAAAATATTTTATTTTCAAAATAAATCTCAAACAATCAGATCAAACTTATCATCACATTACACACAAAGACAGCCTCACAGTACTTACATGATTTAAAAATCCCCCCCCCCCCAGAAAAGGATAATAAAAAATATATTCATTTAAAAAATGAAGAAAAAAAATGAAAAAGAAAAAAAAAATGAAGTAAAATCAGATAACTAATATGGAAGTTAGGGAACTAGGAAAAACTATGGACCAATGGAAATCGCTACACAAATTGCCAATTTGGTTATCAGTTTGTGACGTCATGTCCTTACTATTTATCAATTGCTTTATATATATTTCAATCCCATTAATTTCCCTTTATATTCCCCAAAACCTGATTTCCCCATGCCTTTGCCTACGTTACCGGTATATGATTTGTATATTACGTGCATGACATTTTACAAAAACAACTTTGAAGAATTTATACTATTTTCTGAATATTGCATATTCATACTTATTGATTTTTATATAAATAGTTTATTCAAATTCACATTTTTCATGATTTAACTGAACGAAATTTACTCTACATTTGTGCACCCACACAAAAACATATTACTATCAATATCACTTGGATGCTGGTGTGAAGAAATAAGATTTTAAGGGGGGAATTGGGAAATTTATGATATCAATATAAGGAAAACAATTAGTGGATAGTGAGGCAATGATGTCACAGACTCATGAATGAGTTGCCAATTTCATAACTTTCTTATTAGTTATCCGATTTTGCTCAAACTTTTTTTTTATTGGTTTGTCTGATTTATTTTTATTATTTTTGGGGTGGACTTGCTCAGGCACGGCGGAGCACCCCGATTTGCATATCATTAGCGGCCCGTTCTATTTGAACCAACGGGCATCTGCGTGAATCCGAACATGTGTGTGCTAGAATGTCAAATCTTAAAATTCGTGTTGCGCCTTTATTACTGCCAATATCGCTATGAAACTTTCCATACTAACTAAAATTATTATGAATTTGATGTCAGTGAAATAAATACGAAATTCCATGGAATAAAACTCGAGATATTAATGTGTTTTGAGCTTCGCCCCTCGAAAAACACGGCGTCTACTTTTTAAGTTCATGACCCTATCAAGCAATGCACGAAGAAGAGACTTGGTATGAATATTCATTAGGGTTGAATCCATACATGGGCGAAATTTTCGCTTCTCCGCTGTATTTTTTTTGGTTATAACGTCCTTTTTCATGGGGCTTCATTTTTAAAAGTTGTAGTCAGCGAACTCATTGAACATGACGTCATCGATCTCAGCGATGTACTGCGCATGCGTCTTAGGCCCGGTGCAGGCCAGATCGAAACAGCTGAGCCATTAGCGTGCACGTGTGCAGTCGGCTGGCAAGACATGTATAGCCAACGCACACGTGAGGTTCAGACATGACACACATTTGAATGTATGGGACTGGTCAAACAATTTTGCGACAACGAAGGATTATTTTTGTTCGATGAGATTCGGACATTGGGGTATGTTTTTCTCTGTTACGACCCTATCAAGCAACTATGAAAAGAGATATTTCACAAGGATTGAGATTATTAAATTTTCTTTCTGTTCATACGACTAATACGAGGTAATTTTTTCTCGCTCTAAAAGAAATGGTGAATTTTACGGTGATTTTGTATCTCATTTTTTTCGTTTTTGTTCGTCAAAACTAGTGCTGTAACATCACGGATATCTCCAATTCCGTTTAACCGCCAGTCAAAACCGGACGGTTTTCGGTTAAACGATTTAAAAAAAAAAAAAAAAAAAAAATCATTTTTTTTTTTTTTTTTTTTTTTTACCACCTCTGTCGGCAACTTTCATTTAACGACGAGGTGCATTTAAAGGGGCCGATTTGTGCTTGTGAACTTGTCACAAATAATAGTAACAATGTTGTTTTTAGAAGAATGTGTAAGATCATTAATGTAAATTAAAAACAGTAGAGGACCTAGGACAGAACCTTGTGTAAAAGTTGGATGAATTATTATTATAAACTACATATTGAGATGATGAGATCTATTACAAAGATTACTTTCAAACCAAGATGACAGACAAATTGGAGTGTTGTTCTAGTTTTGGAGTGGTGAGTCAACACACAGATTACTGAGCTGGGAGACATTGCCAGGCATAGTGCCAGGTGGAGGGGCATAAATAAAAATAAAAAAAAATTATAAAAAAATAAAAAATAAATAAAAAATATTAAAAAAAAAAAAAAAAAAAAAAAATCGGGAAAACGAAACCGTCCAATTGAAAACGGAATCCGCCATGGGCGGTCGGATACCGAACGGTTAAACGTTTGACTACAGCACTAGTCAAAACTATCCCTTAAAGGTACTATGTCCCTTTTGCAGCCAACCTCAAATTCTGTAGAACTTTGCAGGAATTATGAATATGTCATGTATGTCCTATCTGTGAATTTTAAACGTTAGCAGTGTCCTCATATTCAAATTATGCAAGGAAACCCGTTTACTTGCTAGACTTCACTGTCAGACACTATTGAGTGACTGACTGGCTTTTTTTCTTCTTTGGTAATAACATACATGTACATGAAAAGAATTGTAAAGGGTACATGAGCATTTGTCTACATCAATAACCCACTTCTTGTGATGGCCAAGATTAAACTGATTGAATCTTTGCGCAGCATAAAACGTATGACCATTCGGTACAATTGTCTGAAAATCAAGACTATTACTTTTGGGCTCTATAGCCCTAAAGTCGATTTGACAACTAATAGTCATTATTTTCCCACTTGAAGACATTTTCAAGCCCCACCTTTTTAGGGAAGTTCTAAATAAGTATTATCTTTCAAATGCAGTTGGAATTTAACCTTTTCATTTTTTTGGCCTGCAAATGGGACATAGTACGTTTAAATTTCACATTTTCTGTGCATCAATAACTCTTTTTATACACATGAGTGTCTTGCAAATTTATTACATACTCGATTTAGTAGCTTTGATTGGTGATATTCATCACATTAATGAAGAAATTGTCTTCGAAATTTGTTTACTTTTTTTCGCATCGATCGGTACACAATTGTTGATTTTATGCAAATGATGTTTACTGGACGAGAGTCGATCGCACGGTAATTGGGGTGCTCCACTGTGCCTGTGCTCTTTAAAGATACTATGTTCCTTTTACAGCCAACATCAAATTCTATAGAACTTTGCAGGAATTATAAATTTGTTATGGATGTCCTATCTGTGAAATTTAAACTTGAGCAGTGTCATAATATTCAAATTATGCAAGGAAAGCCATTTACTTGCTAGACTTCACTTTCAGACACTATTGAGTGACTGACTGGCTTTTTTCATCTTTGGTAATAACATACATACAAGCTGTAAAGGGCACGAGCATTTTTCTACATCAATAACCCACTTTTTGTAATGGCCAAAATTAAACTGAATCTTTGCACAGCATAAAACGTACGACCATTCGGTACAATGGTCTGAAAAATCAGACTACTACTTACTGGCTTTATAGCTCCTAAGTCAATTCGACAACTAATGGTTGTTATTTCCCACTTAAAGACATTTTCAAATTTCAAGCCCCATTTTTTTTAGCGAAGAAGCACGAGGTATACGCAACGGGCGGTACATTTGTAGCACCGGATCCGGGCTGACTCGGACCCGGGGACAACTCGGCCCGGCTGCAAAAACGGTCATTTTACCCTAACTCTAACCCTAACTCTAACCCTAACCCTAAACCTAACCCTAAACCTAAACATGCAAAAAATGATCGTTTTTGCATCTGGGCCGAGTTGTCCCGTGGTCCGAGTTAGCCAGACTCTGTAGCACCATACGTTCGCATAAACAAGGATATCCTCGTAAACAAGTATATCCTCGCATCCCTAAATCGCATCCTCTGTGGGTGTACGGCTCCCGATCTGTGCGCCGGCAATGCGAAAAACAGATTCCATGTAATAAAATACCCCCAGTTCACAGTTTACTTTTATGGGTTGTCTGTCTTCCCGAGGATTTATCGTTCATAACGTGAAAGTCTCTGTGCAAAGTGAATGTGAAATGCATCGCGGAGCATCATCGCGGAATCCGTTTTTCGCATCGACAACACGCGGATCGGAAAAAAGAATCATCCTCGCAATAGCGGACAACCTTAATTTTTTCAGGACGCATCTGCATGACCGCGTTTACGAATTACCGATCCTTATTCTCGAACCAGTGCCCTTACTGGTCTAGATGTCTATGTACGAGGGATTTGGTTAAGCCAGACCAAGTCTCTGCAGAACATATCATTGATATCCCTGAACTAAATACAGGTTTTGGTGTTTTTTTCAAGTTCCATTCCTGACCACTTTTTTAAAAACTTTTTCATTGCATTTGCCATTGCATTGCCATTGGTTATACTTTTATTTTAGGCCATACCAATCCAATGTCCAGCATGTTCAGGTTAATTCACACAGCCTAACTTAGCCCTGCCAAACAAGGCAAGATTCTGAATCCACTCTGCAAAAAAATACATGATACAACAAGATCTATCATGCTAGACAACCGAAGACAAAGTAATGGTAGCGTAGGCTGCCCAACACACTCAAGCCTTCAAGGCCATTCATTGCACACAAGATTCGCGATCATTCTACATACACTGAGCACACTGCACTGGCACTGCATGCATACGACAATAGAATGAATGAACTCGATGAATGTGGTGCAATAATGCACGTGGTTATGGGTTAATTTAATTCAGAAATAACGGTAAATGCATTAATAAAAATCATTATTTCGGATTAATATATATTCTTTAAATGTATATTTAATACTTTCAATGCGAAATTGTGTCTTAAATTGCATATTTTAGTAAAAATTTAGCTATCAAAAGACAAAGTCATACCTCTCAACCTCAGCGACTATTTCCCGGATAGTGCATCGTCTACCGGTTTATAACCCGGTGTAAGTGTTCACGTGACCAGCCACAGGGAATAATGGTCTCATCCAACATACACAACTCCGTTTATGCATAACACAAATTATCATACATTTACTTACCAAAGCAACCCGAACGAATAATAGGGATTCCCAAAGAACAATCAAATTATTTTCAAATGTGAAGAATAAACCAATATGTCGACAAAAACATTCGGTAAAATTGTATTTCTAAAGGTTTCTTCCCAATCTTTATAGCTAGGCTAAACGACGTGGTAGTTTGCAAGAAATGTAATATACTATGCCGGTAAAATATACGGAAATGTACTCGTATATAGTCGTGCGGCAATATATACGAAAAATACGGAAGACACAAACATTACGTAGGCCTACGTATCTTTATATACGGCCGGGAGATATATTGTCTCATTATGACTCAACATTGTAAGATATGAAAAGATGAATGTTGCATATACAGTATACATAATGATCATCTGTGCGATGGAAACGTAAAAAAAAATACAAGGCTCCTTGAAAATGGAATTTCCATAACTATATCCTTTCATTTTCACATTGGTTGTCATGCATTGGGTTGGGCGGCCTTTTGAATAATACCGATAACTGAGGTCCGAGTATAATGCACTCAGCGAGTCAACGAACACATTCGAATGAGAGTAATATTATAGTCTATACCCGGTCTATACACACATTGAAACATTCAAGCAAATCTCGTTCTCCGAAGATAAAACATATAATAAATATTAGCGATCCATTGATACTTACATGGTATCCCTTTCCCGAGAGCGTTGATGAGTAAACGCTGAAAGGAATTTAATTTGAGGGGGTGGTTATATATGCTGATGTCATGATCTTAAAATAGACAATTAAGCTACTACGTACATTGAGCAATTATTGAGAGGATCTAGGAGTGGTGCACTATATATCTGCCTATATTACAATGCAACAAGCAAGCAAAGATATATTGAGTGATATCGAACAGTATGAAAATATGAAGTGATAGATTGAGAAGCCTTAATTGGCAGACGGAAGTGCATATACCTTTGCCTAGTTTGCATATATGCCCTATATATTAATACTTATAGTTATACAACTGGCCCCAAAACCAGTGTATACGTGCTCCTCACATTTTCGACACAAAAGGTCGGTATAATTATAGGCATCTATATAATATAGGCCTATACCTGAAAATTTAATTATGACCACCCTTTTTTCCTTTAATTCTCTCACTTAAAAAAAAAAAAAAAATATTACACCAATTAAGTATGAACAAAATATGCCTTTAAATTGTGCCCTGTATACATTCAGGAATATAGTCCTATGATGACCCCCCCCCCCCCCCTTTTTTTTATAAATATTATTTCTTTAATATAGTGGGTAACCTCTTCCACACAACACTCAACAGTTACTAGTGTAATGTGGTCGAATAATTTGGAAGGGCATGGGGGCCGAGCCGCGGAGGTGAAATGGAAATGTTTGTTTGTAGTACATGTGATATTGGCTAGGTTATTTATTATGCTTAATTTTTTTCTTGTACACTGTCGCTCATAAAGGTGGAATATTTTTTTTTTATTCCAATTTATGGAATTATTTTAAAAATAATTTAAAAATAATAGATCTAGATAATAGTATACATTCTCAGATTTTATTGAATAATAACTTGCCAATGTGTATTTTGCGTGACTGCTAAAGCATGTGTATGCTACTATGCTTATCAACTAGGGGACCTATGCCCTTAAGTCATAAATGACAGTAATGAGTATTAATGCCCCACAAAAGGGCACTAATATAGCACATCGACACGGTTTCGATCCTGGGGCCTCACAGTTACGAGGTCATTGCTTTGTCACTGAACCATGACTGTACGCAGCGGGGGCTAGGGTAGGGGGCAGTTTCCATAAATTAAAAAAAAAACAGAAAATGCAATAAATTTTCAATAATTTATTGCATTTAACCCCGGTGCCTAACATAAAAAAAAATTATGTGTGCCCATGCCTTGAGTCATAATGCATGGCAGACCAGAGGATTTATTTATGTTGGGGACCGGGGTAAAATTCAATAAATTATTGAAAATTTATTGCATTTTGTGCATTTTTTTTAATTTATGGAAACTGCCCCCTACCCTAGCCCCCGCTGCGTACAGTCATGGTTCAGTGACAAAACAATGGCCTCGTAACTGTGAGGCCCCAGGATCAAAACCGTGTCGATGTGCTATATTAGTGCCATTTTGTAGGGCATTGATCCTCATTACTGTCATTTATGACTTAAGGGCATAGGTCCCCTAGTTGATAAGCATAGTAGCATACACATGCTTTAACGGTCACGCAAAATACACATTGGCAGTTATTATTCAATAAAATCTGAGAATGTATACTATTATCTAGATCTATTATTTTTAAATTATTTTTAAAATAATTCCATAAATTGGAATTAAAAAAAAAATTCCACCTTTATGAGCGACAGTGTATGAAGCATGCATGGTCCTAAGGGATAATGCTTATATTATGTTTAAAAGCCCCCCCCCCCCCGCCCCTCCCGCAAAATGACAATTTGTATTTATTTTTATAATAGAGTATAGGTGTCTTTATCACAAAATACTTACTCAGCGTCATTTAACGATCGAGGGTCAATGTTCAAATTGCAAAATTTACAGAAAAATCAAGGATTGAAGTGGGTCCACTATATCCACTAGCCAACGATTTTCCTTTCAGTGAGATACCGGGCAGTCGATCGTAGACTACACAAGATTTGTAATTTCTGTACCGTAGAGTAGCATATCAACACGATTTGGTATAAAAGCTGCAACTGTCACCCATACATGCACCCTCTTTGTCGCTCCAGTTAGGAACAGAAGCCCCTTTAAACGCCCCCTCCCTAAACCGGGCATAGAGGTGTATATAAAGTAGGCTCATAATCGTTATTGGCATTCATAATGCTGATTACATTGATTTTAAAAGGAATGTGAAAGCAAAATGTCGAGAGATTATATGGCGGAGTTCTCCCTTATACCTTTGCCATTTTTTACCTCGGACATTTTCACCTCCTACATTTTTATCTCGGAAATTTTTACCTCGGACATTTTCACCTCGGACATTTTTACCTCGGACATTTTTACCTCGGACATTTTTACCTCGGACATTTTAGATCGCATCATAATCCTGATTAATGAAAATGTTTTAATTCCCCTTGCAATTCATTAAATTATAAAAAGTGCAACATTGAAAGGTTGATAAAAGATCAACATTTTGAAAAGACCCCCCCCCCCTAAACCCCATGTAATATATATGCTTTTGAGTTTTGACCGTGCAGGGGCCATAGGTTACACGTAAAAACAGCTAGGATTTAAAAATTAACATTGTAATTCCCATACGATTTATTAAAACTTATGTAAAAGGCTAAAAAGGTCGAATAGACCCCCACAAAATGTCATACAAAGAGTATGCATACTTTTGACCACTAAATGGGGCCACCTGTGATACTACATGTGAAAATTATTGTTATAATTATAATTTATTGATGTAATACCAGATATATACATGCAACGGGTGGGGTGGCCAGCCAGGCCAAAGACCTTTGATTAATATTGTCTCTAGACATTTACTCTGATCATGGACCCCAATCAAATCAGACTGAGTGATGTTATCAAACAAATTTACAATATTAATTCTGCATTTTCCTAAATATACCAAGGAAACCTCAGTTAAGCAAGGCGCGGATCCATTAGGGACGGTTGGGCCTTCCACCCCCCCCCCCGCTAACAAAACAGAGAGAGAGATAGAGAGAGAAAGAAGGAAAAGAAGGGAAAGGGAAAAAGGAGAGAAAGCCAAGGAGGAAGAAAAGGAAAAGGGAAAAAGAAGGAGATCGGGGGGGGGGGGGGGACCGAAAAGGCCTTGCCTCCCAGGCTGTTACCTCCCCCCCCCCCCCCCCCATCCAAAAAAAAGAGAGAGAATGAAGGGAAAGAAAAAAGGAAAAGAGGAGATAAAGAGAAGGAGCAAAAGAGGAAAAAGAAAAGAAAAGAAGGGGATATCAGTTGCAACGGTTTCCCGCTAACAAGGCGTGGATCGGGGGCCGAAAGGCCCTTGCCCCTCCCCAGCAAACATTAAAGAGAGAGAAGGAAGGGAAGGGAAAAGGAACGGAAAGTGAAAGAGGAGAGAAAGGGAAAGAAAACAAAAGAGAAAGAAGAAAGGTAGGAGAAATCAGTTGCGATTTTTCCGCCAACAAGGTGTAGGCCTAGATGGGGGGGGGGGACATTATTTTTTTCGGCGGCAGGCACAGATTGGGGTTAGGTGCGTGTTGAGCCTATGGGAAAGTAGGGTTAGGGTGAGGGTTAAATCATGACCTTTTTAAAAAAAAAAAGCCCCAATCTGTGCCGCAGAAGAATATAACGCGGGCGGGGGCTGGGGGCTAGGGGGGGGGGGGACAGTTGGTATCAGTTGTAGACTGACTTAATAGATATGTCTCTTGAAAAGGATTGCTCTGCAAATGCCTTTATATTAAAAATATGACAGACATTACAAAAATAGCTAAAGTGTTTTGATCAAAGGGACATGCCTGCACATAATAATTATGTGTAGTCCCATTATACGGTATATACCCATTTCTGTGTGCAGTTTATGTACCTCTCATTGAGAAGATTTGTTATCAATTAATTCCGAAACCTCAAGGTACACAACAATTGCATTACATAAACTGGAGCCTGGCGAAAAATGTTTTACCTCCGACATGTTTACACCTTATCAATCGACATTCCACAAAGTTGCTTCCACAATCCTGACAGTTAATCTTTCACAACAAATTTGAATGACAATTAATTAATGAATATTCATCATACAGCTCTTCTCTTCCAGCTCTTCCAAGCATCTACAAAATATTTTACTTCTTTTTAATCTTAGAAAACAATCCAGGCCAATATAAAATAATAGTACTTTTTAATCATAATTGTGAAATAAGTTATAACTCTTTAATAAAGTATAAATATCTTACCCATTCCTCGATTTGGTATTTCCCAGGAAAATATGTTTTTCTAACCATATTGTATCATGTTTATCCTTTAATATAATACTACTTCAGTTCACTTAACAAATTAAGATCATACTTTTAGGGATCATTTCTATAGTATGTATCGTTCTCTTACGACACACTAGTGTCCCCACACCTAACCACGATGAAGAGTCGTAGCGTTTCCCTCTGAGCGCGAAGCGGACTTCGAGTGTTATCTTTTCGATAACTCGCTCGTCGTCATTGATGACCGTTCCTCTTCTTCCTTTGCGAGGAAAAGGAGGAGGGAAATGCATTCTGAGTGGTTAGATTTTTTTTAATTGAAATGAGAAGTAAGTACATAGCAAGACATATTAGAGATACATGATAGAGCTACATTGCTTACAACATTTTCATCCTGAAAACCAAAATGGTCGACTCCAAACGCTACGTAGGCATAATGGCATTTCCAGAGAGCTTTCTACCTTGAATGAGGAATATTATACAAGACATTCTGACATTTTGACCCCACGCCAATTAGTGTCCTGCCAGTGTCATAAATAAGGTATACAAAAAATGCTCACCTCACCGTAATTAAACGCCTTACACCCCTGAGCTTCCGGGGGCTCTGTCCCCTGGACCCAACCAAGGGGCCTTAAACGGGGCCCTAGATACTCATCTGACCGTCATTTAATGCCTAAAACCCTTGAGCTTCCGGGAGCCGCGCCCCCTGGACCCCACGTCAATTAATAACCTGCCAGTGTAACAAATAAGGTATCAAAATATGTTCATCTGACCGTAATTAGATGCCTAAAAGCCCTAAACTGCCGGTGGCTCTGCCTCCTGGAATCCATCTAGGGCCCCAATGCGGACCCCTGGATGCTAATCTGCTGATAATTAACTTAATGCCTAAAACCCCTGAGCTTCTGGAGCCTCCGCCCCTGGAACCAAGGCCAATAATTGTCCTGCCAGTGTAACAAATAAGGTATCAAAATATGTTCATTTGACCGTAATCAAATGCCTAAAACCCCTAAGCTTCCGGGGGCTCCGCCCCCTCAACCCCACCAGGGGGCCTCAGGAGGGCCCTGAATGCTTATATGAACGTTATAAAATGTCTCAAATCCATGAGTTTCAGGGGGCTCAGCTCTCTGGACCCCACGCCAATTAGTGGCCTGTCAGTGTAATGAATAAGGTATCAAAATATGCTCATCTGACCGTAATTAACTTGCCCATACCCCCTGAGCTTCTAGGGGCTCCGCCAGGTGACCCCCGCTTGGGCTTCGCCCCTAGACCCCACGTCAATTTACGCTACGCTCTACGTGATCGTAAATACTCAAGCCTCCCCCACCTACTTTGAAAAACGTTCAGCGGGGCATTCATGTATGATCAATAAAGTTTGAATTGAATTAAATTGTAAGAGTGGGGTGATGCCGAATTTTTTCTTCCCCCCCCCCCCCTCAAAAACGTTTTTGTTCATTACGCCACTGCTGGTCACCGTTACGTGCCAATA
The DNA here is from genome assembly GCA_035222895.1 of Strongylocentrotus droebachiensis. Lineage (NCBI taxonomy): Eukaryota > Metazoa > Echinodermata > Echinoidea > Camarodonta > Strongylocentrotidae > Strongylocentrotus > Strongylocentrotus droebachiensis. The sequence goes on from JAVYIG010002168.1 coordinate 63,879, forward strand.
TTTGGCTCGCCTCATTTTTAATTTGTGCCCCCCTAAGAAATCCTGGATCCGCGCCTGGTATGGTGTGGGTATATTGAAACTGGACATTTCTCACTGCCAGGATTTATCTTGAACCAAGTCAGACTTAGTGATGTTATCAAACAACTAAACCATATCACTGATATAAGTTTTGTATTTTCCAAAATAAAACGAAAACATTTCGGTCTATAAATGCACAGAATAAAATTACTAAATATGGTGCCTGACTAGATGGAGGTATATTTTTGACTGGGCACTTTACATTGTATAACATTGACAGGATTTACCTTATCGGAAAAAAAAGGATGGATTCGTTTTTTTTTTAAATAAACACGGAAACCTTTTTCTACAATACACAATATCGTTTTACATAATCTGGGTGTTTAAAAAAAATTTGACACCTGTGATCTGTAATAACTTTTTAATCGGTAGGTATTGGTTTTACTCGCATATTTCTGAAATCCTAGTAGCTGGGAACAGAGGCGGTGATCCGGGGGAGGGGGTTGGGGGGGGGGGTGAACAGTGCTCCCACTTTTTCAAGTACCCTTAAAGAGCCCCTTTTTACATTGGAAAAGTGCCCCTTTAACTTTGACAAGTGCTCCTATTGCTATGTCAAAGTGCCCCTTCCCCTTGTTCTGAAAAATGAATGAAGGGAAAGAAAAAAAGGAAAAGAGGAGATAAAGAGAAGAAGCAAAAGACGAAAAAGAAAAGAAAAGAAGGGGGATATCAGTTGCAACGGTTTCCCGCTAACAAGGCGTGGATCGGATGCCGAAAGGCCTTTGCCCCCCCCCCCCCAGCAAACATAAAAGATAGAGAACGAAGGGAAGGGAAAAGGAACGGAAAGTGAAAGAGGAGAGAAAGGGAAAGAAAACAAAAGAGAAATAAGAAAGGTAGGAGAGATCAGTTGCGATTTTCCCGCAAACAAGGTGTAGACCTATAGATGGGGGGGGGGGGCGTTATTTTTTCGGCGGCAGAGATTGGGGTTAGGTGCGTGTTGAGCCTATGGGAAAGTTTAGGGTTAGGGTTAAATCAAGACCTCTTTTAAAAAAAAAAAGTCCCAATCTGTGCCGCAGAAGAAAATAACGCGGGCGGGGGCTGTGGGCTGGGGGCTAAGGGCTGGGGGCTTGGGGCTTGGGGGGGGGGGGGGAGGGGGGACAGTTGGTATCAGTTGTAGACTGACTTAATAGAAATGTCTCTTGAAAAGGATTGCTCTGCAAATGCCTTTATATTAAAAATATGACAGACATTACAAAAATAGCTAAAGTGTTTTGACCAAAGGGACATGCCTGCACATAGTTGTGTAGTCCCATTATACCCATTTCTGTGTGCAGTTTATGTACCCCCAGCAAACATAAAAGAGAGAGAAGGAAGGGAAGGGAAAAGGAACGGAAAGTGAAAGAGGAGAGAAAGGGAAAGAAAACAAAAGAGAAAGAAGAAAGGTAGGAGAGATCAGTTGCGATTTTCCAGCAAACAAGGTGTAGGCCTAGATGGGGGGGGGGGGGGGGCGTTATTTTTTCGGCGGCACAGATTGGGGTTAGGTGCGTGTTGAGCCTATAGGAAAGTTTAGGGTTAGGGTTAAATCAAGACCTCTTTTAAAAAAAAAGGTCCCAATCTGTGCCGCAGAAGAATATAACGCGGACGGGGGCTGGGGGCGGAGGGCTGGGGGCTGGGGGCTGGGGGGGGGGGACAGTTGGTATCAGTTGTAGACTGACTTAATAGATATGTCTCTTGAAAAGGATTGCTCTGCAAATGCCTATATATTAAAAATATGACAGACATTACAAAAATAGCTAAAGTGTTTTGACCAAAGGGACATGCCTGCACATAATTATGTGTAGTCCCATTATATATACCCATTTCTGTGTGCAGTTTATGTACTTCTCATTAAGATTGAGAAGATTTGTTATCAATTAATTCCGAAACCTCAAGGTACACACCAATTACATTACATAACTAACTGGAGGCTGGCGAAAAATGTTTTACCTCCGACATGTTTACACCTTATCAATCGACATTCCACATGGTTGCTTCCACAATCCAGATAGTAAATCTTTCACAACAAATTTGAATGATAATTAATTAATGAATATTCATCATACATGCAGCTCTTCTCTTCCAGCTATTCCAAGCATCTACACAATATTTCACTTCTTTTTAATCTTAGAAAACAATCCAGGCCAATATAAAATAATAGTACTTTTTAATCATAATTGTGAAATAAGTTATAACTCTTTTTTAAAGTATAAATATCTTTAACCATTCCTCGATTCGCTATTTCCCAGGAAAATATGTATTTCTAACCATATTTTATCATGTTTATCCTTTAATATAATACTACTTCAGTTCACTTAACAAATTAAGATCATACTTTTGGGGATCATTTCTATAGTATGTATCGTTCTCTTACGACACACTAGTGTCCCCATACCTAACCACGATGAAGAGTCATAGCGTTTCCCTCTGAGCGCGAAGCGGACTTCGAGTGTTATCTGTTCGATGTTCGATAACTCGCTCGTCGTCATTGATGACCGTTCCTCTTCTTCCTTTGCGAGGAAAAAGAGGAGGGAAACGCATTCTGAGTGGTTAGATTTTTTTAATTGAAATGGAAAGTAAGCACATTGCAAGACATGTTAGAGATACATGTTAGAGATACATTGCTTACAACATTTCCATCCTGAAAACCAAAATCGTCGACTCCAAACGATACGTAAGGATATTTCCAGAGAACTTTCTACCTTGAATTAGGAATATTATACAAGACATTCTGACATTTTGACGCCACGCCAATTAGTGTCCTGCCAGTGTCATAAATAAGGTATGCAAAAAATGCTCACCTCACCGTAATTAAACGCCTTACACCCCTGAGCTTCCGGGGGCTCTGCCCCCTGGACCCAACTAAGGGGCCTAAAGCGGGCCCCTAGATACTCATCTGACCGTAATTTAATGCCTAAAACCCTTGAGCTTCCGGGAGCCGCGCCTCCTGGACCCCACGTCAATTAATAACCTGCCAGTGTCATAAATAAGGTATCAAAATGTGCTCATCTGACCGTAATTAGATGCCTTAAACCCCTAAACTGCCGGTGGCTCTGCCCCCTGGAATCCATCTAGGGCCCCAATGCGGACCCCTGGATGCTAATCTGCTGATAATTTAATGCCTAAAACCCCTGAGCTTCTGGGGGCTCCGCCCCTGGAACCAAGGCCAAAAAGTGTCCTGCCAGTGTAACAAATAAGGTATCAAAATGTGCTTATCTGACCGTAATTAGATGCCTAAAACCCCTAAGCTTCCGGGGGCTCCGCCCCCTCAACCCCACCAGGGGGCCTCAGGAGGGCCCTGAATGCTTATCTGAACGTTATAAAATGTCTCAAATCCATGAGTTTCAGGGGGCTCAGCTCTCTGGACCCCACGCCAATTAGTGGCCTGCCAGTGTAATGAATAAGGTGTCAAAATATGCTCATCTGACCGTAATTAAATGCCTATACCCCCTGAGCTTCTGGGGGCTCCGCCCTTTGACCCCCGCTAGACCCCACGTCAATTTACGCTACGCTCTACGTGATCGTTAATACTTTAGCCTCCCCCACCTACTTTGAAAAATAAAGTTTGAATTGAATTAAATTATAAGAGTGGGGTAATGCCGATTTTTGTTTTGCCCCCCCCTCCCAAACATTTTTGTTCATTACGCCACTGCTGGTCACCGTTACGTGCCAATATTTGGCTCGCCTCATTTTAAATTTGTGCCCCCCTAAGAAATCCTGGATCCGCGCCTGGTGTGGTGTGGGTATATTGAAACTGGACATTTCTCACTGCCAGGATTTATCTTTAACCAGTTCAGACTTAGTGATGTTATCAAACAACTAAACCATATCACTGATATAAGTTTTGTATTTTCCAAAATAAAACGAAAAAAATTCGGTCTATAAATGCACAGAATATAATTACTAAATATGGTGCCTGACTAGATGGAGGTATATTTTTGACTGGGCACTTTACATTGTATAACATTAACAGGATTTACCTTATCGGAAAAAAAGGATGGATTCGGTAATTTTTAAATAAACACAGAAACCTTTTTCTACAATACACAATATCGTTTTACATAATCTGGGTGTTTTAAAAAAAAGATGACACCTGTGATCTGTAATAACTTTTTAATCGGTAGGTATTGGTTTTACTCGCATATTTCTGAAATCCTAGTAGCTGGGAACAGAGGCGGTGATCCGGGGGAGGGGGGGGGGTGGGGGGCACAGTGCTCCCACTTTTTCAAGTACCCTTAAAGAGCCCCTTTTTACATTGGAAAAGTGCCCCTTTAACTTTGACAAGTGCTCCTATTGCTATGTCAAAGTGCCCCTTCCCCTTGTTCTGATAAATGAATGAAGGGAAAGAAAAAAAGGAAAAGAGGAGATAAAGAGAAAGAGCAAAAGAGGAAAAAGAAAAGAAAAGAAGGGGGATATCAGTTGCAACGGTTTCCCGCTAACAACGCGTGGATCGGGGGCCGAAAGGCCCTTGCCCCCCCCCCCCCCCCCCCAGCAAACATAAAAGAGAGAGAAGGGAAGGGAAAAGGAACGGAACGTAAAAGAGGAGAGAAAGGGAAAGAAAACAAAAGAGAAAGAAGAAAGGTAGGAGAAATCAGTTGCGATTTTCCCGCCAACAAGGTGTAGGCCTAGATGGGGGGGGGGGGGGGGGGGGATGCGTTATTTTTTTCGGCGGCACAGATTGGGGTTAGGTGCGTGTTGAGCCTATGGGAAGTAGGGTTAGGGTTAGGGTTAAATCAAGACCTCTTTTTTTTTTAAAGCCCCAATCTGTGCCGCAGAAGAAAATAACGCGGGCGGGGGCTGGGGGCTAGGGGGCGGGGGGGGGGGGCAGTTGGTATCAGTTGTAGACTGACTTAATAGATATGTCTCTTGAAAAGGATTGCTCTGCAAATGCCTTTATATTAAAAATATGACAGACATTACAAAAATAGCTAAAGTGTTTTGATCAAAGGGACATGCCTGCACATAATAATTATGTGTAGTCCCATTATATATACCCATTTCTGTGTGCAGTTTATGTACTTCTCATTAAGATTGAGAAGATTTGTTATCAATTTATTCCGAAACCTCAAGGTACACACCAATTGCATTACATAACTAACTGGAGCCTGGCGAAAAATGTTTTACCTCCGACAGGTTTACACCTTATCAATCGACATTCCACAAAGTTGCTTCCACAATCCAGATAGTACATCTTTCACAACAAATTTGAATGATAATTAATTAATGAATATTCATCATACATGCAGCTCTTCTCTTCCAGCTCTTCCAAGCATCTACACAATATTTCACTTCTTTTTAATCCTAGAAAACAATCCAGGCCAATATAAAATAATAATACTTTTTAATCATAATTGTGAAATAAGTTATAACTCTTTAATAAAGTATAAATATCTTTAACCATTCCCCGATTCGGTATTTCCCAGGAAAAGATGTATTTCTAACCATATTTTATCATGTTTATCCTCTAATATAATGCTACTTCAGTTCCCTTAACAGATTAAGATCATACTTTTAGGGATCATTTCTATAGTATGTATCGTTCTCTTACGACACACTAGTGTCCCCACACCTAACCACGATGAAGAGTCGTAGCGTTTCCCTCTGAGCGCGAAGCGGACTTCGAGTGTTATCTTTTCGATAACTCGCTCGTCGTCATTGATGACCGTTCCTCTTCTTCCTTTGCGAGGAAAAGGAGGAGGGAAACGCATTCTGAGTGGTTATATATTTTTTTAATTGAAATGAAAAGTAAGATAGCACATTGCAAGACATATTAGAGATACATGTTAGAGATACATTGCCTCCAACATTTTCGTTCTGAAAACCAAAATGGTCGACTCCAACACTCCTGAGCTTCCGGGAGCTCTGCCCCCTGGACCCAATCAAGGGGCCTCAAGCGGGCCCCTAGATACTCATCTGACCGTAATTTAATGCCTAAAACCCTTGAGCTTCCGGGAGCCGCGCCCCCTGGACCCCACGTCAATTAATAACCTGCCAGTGTCATAAATAAGGTATCAAAATGTGCTCACCTGACCGTAATTAAATGCCTAAAGCCCCTAAACTGCCGGTGGCTCTGCCCCCTGGAATCCATCTAGGGCCCCAATGCGGACCCCTGGATGCTAATCTGCTGATAATTTAATGCCTGAAACACCTGAGCTTGTGGGGGCTCCGCCCCTGGAACCAAGGCCAATAAGTGTCCTGCCAGTGTAACAAATAAGGTATCAAAATGTGCTCATCTGACCGTAATTAAATGCCTAAAACCCCTAAACTGCCGGTGGCTCTGCCCCCTGGAATCCATCTAGGGCCCCAATGCGGACCCCTGGATGCTAATCTGCTGATAATTTAATGGCTTAAACCCCTGAGCTTCTGAGGGCTCCGCCCCTGGAACCAAGGCCAATAAGTGTCCTGCCAGTGTAACAAATAAGGTATCAAAATATGTTCATCTGACCATAATTAAATGCCTAAAACCCCTAAGCTTACGGGGGCTCCGCCCCCTCAACCCTACCAGGGGGCCTCAGGAGGGCCCTGAATGCTTATCCGGTATCGGTATTTTTTAAATAAACACGGAAACCTTTTTCTACAATACACAATATCGTTTTACATAATCTGGGAGTTTTAAAAAAAAGATGACACCTGCGATCTGTAATAACTTTTTGATCGGTAGGTATTGGTTTTACTCGCATATTTCTGAAATCCTAGTAGCTGGGAACAGAGGCGGTGATCCGGGGGAGGGGGGGGGGGGGGGTGGGGGGGGGGGCACAGTGCTCCCACTTTTTCAAGTACCCTTAAAGAGCCCCTTTTTACATTGGAAAAGTGCCCCTTTAACTTTGACAAGTGCTCCTATTGCTTTTTCAAAGTGCCCCTTCCTCTTGTTCTGATAAATGCCCCCTTTATTGTTACACGTGCCCCCTAATTTTCCTTCGACAAGTTCCCACTATCCTTTGCAATAAGTGTCCATTTTCAGGTACGAGAAGAGCCTCTTTTCATGTTTGATTAGTGCCCCCTTCACCTCAGATGATTGCCCTATTCAAATATGAGAGGTGCCCCTTTTAGTTTACAAAGTGCCCCTTCACTTTATAATAACTACTCCCTTTTAACTCGGATTAGCACACCTTTTATTCCTGGTAAATAACCCTTTTCAGGTACGAGAAGTTACTTATTTTTACTTCAGATATGTGCCCCCGTCACCTCCGATAATTGCTACTTTTCAAATCTTAGAGATGCTTATTTTAGTTTGACAAGGGCCCCTTCTCTTCCTGATAAGTGCTTTTTTATTCATCTCTGATGAGTGCCCCTCTTCACCTCTAATAACTGCCCCTTTTAGTTTGACATGTGCCCCTTTCCTTTCTAATAAATACTCTTTTTCCTTCTTATAAGTGCCCCTTCCCCTTCTCATAATTACCCCTTTTCATCTCTGATAAGTGCCCCGTGTATTTTAACATGTGCCTCTTCTTCTTTTTGATAAGAGCCACTTCCCCCTTTTCAGAAAAGCCCCCTTTCACCTACTATAATTGCCCCTATTAAAATCTGATCGTGCCCTTTTTCTTTCAACAAATGCACGTTTTCCTTTATTATAAGTGCTCTTTTTTCATTCTCATAAGCGCCATTTTTCATATCTGGTCAGTGCCCCTTTACAGGTGCGATAAGTGCATCTTTTCACCTCTGATAATTTCCCTCTCAACAATGATACGTGCCCTTTTTCCTTTGTAATAAGGGACATATCCCCTTTTCATAAATGCCCCTCTTCACCTCTTATAAATGCCCCTATGAATATCTGATGGGTGCCCCTTTTCCGTTGACAAATGCTCATTTCCCATTCTCATAGGTGCCCTTTTCATCCCTGGTGAGTGCCTCTTTTGAGGTATAAGTAGTGCCCCATTTTCACCTCTGATAATTCCCCTTTGTACTTTGACACATGCTCCTCTCCTTTTCGATAAGTGTCCCCTTTTCCTCTCATCATTAAACGTGTCCCTATTTTAAAGCGAGTAAGAGCAATTTCCCCTTAAAGCTCGTTCACATTTAAAGATCGTATAATTATGTTACTTATCAAAGATACAAGGGATGACATCAATATTTTGTTCTTTCTTTGCATGGTACAAAGTACTGCTTAAGCAACATACTTTGCAGTTGGGTGTGATGGTCTGAATATTAGTTTTCGAGCAAGCGAGCAAAGCATGAGCCATGGCTCATTAAAAAAAAATAGCAATAATTGGTTTGTACAAATGACGTTTCAGTTTTGAATTAGAGCAGAGCTAGTGCACATCAGGTAAACTATAAATAATTGACTTGAACCATCAGTTGATTTTCAAAGTGTGTACTTACTAATTTAAAACAAAAATGCACTGCATACCTTAGTACTTCATGTACCACTTAGGTCTCAGTTACACTCTCTCGCCCTCTACGCATCCCCTCTCTCTCTCACACTGTCACAATCTCTATCTCTGCTGTTCTTTCTTTTCTACCTTTCTCTTTATTTCTTTCTCATTCTCCCTCTTTTCTCTCTCTTTTTCCCCCAGCTGATGTGGAGGAAGGGGGGGGGGGGGGTGGAGGAGGGTGCAGTCTTTCTTCCCCCTGGGCTTTGTCAATGCTCAATTTATTCAGTCCGACCACAGTGCCTATGCTAATAAGGCTTATCACTTGTGCAACAAAAAACAAACAAATGTATGAAAACACAGAGCCAAGATGTCTTTTTTGAATGAACCGTTTATTGTTTATTCCAGTCATTAACTGTACATCACTGCAAGGAGCTACAAAAACTGGGGCAACTTCCAATAGATAATAATTATCATTATAACACTCCATACTGTTGCAATGGATTCACCTCATTAGTCACGTGGGTTCTTTGACTTCGGCTCACGTTCCCATCGAGTAATAAAGGAGAAAAGAAACAAGTCCTACGTTCCAACACTACACACCGACACTATCATATATATAGAAACCCATCATCGTTTGAGAAGTAAAAAAAAAACAACAAACATAACGAAAGCAGTTTTCTAGACTGCTTCCCCTAACATAGCAGCAGCAAGTCCATGTTGATTTGCGACTCTTTGCTTTCTAACAAAGAGTTTTTAGTACGTCTTTGAAACGATATAACTTTGCAAGTAGCATCAACACAAATATGTTCATTCATTCAAATTCGAAGAAGAGAAATACATATATAATTCAAATACATACACCTTTCTTGGAAAAAAGAAAAGAAAAAGCATCATACACTGATTCCACATATCACTATGCTCATCAAACTGGTTAATGTGATTATAAATGTTTATATTACCTAACTTTCTATTTACTTGAAAATGCATAGGAATGCAACACATCGGTGATCTTATACATGGATAGATAAAATTGCACCCTACAATAGTTAACATCTCTACATCCAAGAGCCAATAAAATCACGGCTTCGGCGCCTTTCTCGGGTGCAAGTATGAGCAAGACGAAATAGAATGCTAACGAGACCAATCGCCTTAAATGATCACGGCCTGCATACGTTATCGTAACTACAGTAAATAACAATTAACAAAGGGAAATATATTTTCAACATTTAAATTGTAACTATCTCAAAATTTTGCCTTGCCAAAGAGATTCTAAATGAACACCCTTTTGCAGTATTTACAGTGCATAACTTGACTCAATATATGATTACAGGAATATTGATTACTTTTTCTTATATCCAAGAAAATTCAAATATATATAAACAAAAGAATGCTAACCTGATAATTTGAGACATTCTCAATATTTAATGGATAAAATATTCAATATCCTCAAACACTTAGCTACCTGATAAAAGAGAGAAATACCACTTATGTATCACATTAGTAGTCTCCAAGCAGACCCCTAAGTATTTGCATAAGTTGATTAATAATTCTTAACTGTAAGGTTGCCATTATTGTTGATAGTTATGTACATAACCAATGAACGAATAAACAGCCATTCGCCACTTGAAGTGAGCGTTTGCCCAACGATAAAACAAATGTTATCCAATTATCACATACCACAAATATAATCCTAAAATGGAAGTATGCATCTTTTCCACCATATACCTAGCTTATAGTACACCAGTATCATGAGTTATGCTGTTTCCCATTATTCCCCATTCATTCGTGCTGTTTGGCTACACTATAGAGGATGTAAAAGTCATTTCTGATAGATTTTGCCTACCACATACAAACGTTCCCAAACAAAAAATACACACAAAAACAACATAGTAGCAAAATACGCAATTCCTAGCTAAACATATGTATAGTTTTGTTAGCCATGGCATGATGTGTCGACTCTTCTCCACATCGTCTCCATAACCAACACATTCATGAACAATCTAGACAATTGAAACAAATCATTGCGCAAACTTATGCAAAATCAAATTTGCAACTTAAGTAGTTTTGAATTCATTTGACATAATTTGAATCACTGAATCAACCATGTCAGAAAAAATATTGAATAAAAGCATTACAAAACATAACTCTCATCTCTTTCTTTTTTTCCTTAGATATATATATAAAATGGTCAGCACTTCGGTGAGATCATGCACAGAATACAAGCCATCACAAGCGATGAAACAATTGAAATGAAGGGGGGAAAAAAGCTAGAAAAAGAGGACAAGGTTCCTTGGAAATGTCAAGAATAGAAGAGAGTCGCTTGTATCTTGTTTGCAGCTCCTTTCAAAGATCTTTCTAACGAAAGAATCAATGACCTGCATTCTTAACAATCTCACTTGTGAAACTTTGAAACATCAAGACAAACAAGAGAGAGAGAGAAGATGTGAAAAGAGCAAGACGGAGGAAGAAGAAGAAGCAGAGATGGAAGATGAAAAACAGAAGAGGGGACGGGAAAGAAAAGAAGTGAGAGAGAGAAAGAAAGAGATAGGGGTATAGAGAGACAGAGAGAGAGAGAGAGAGGGGGGGGGGGGCAAAAGAGAGACAGGGAGAGAGAGAAAGATAGAGAGAGAGAGAGAGAGAGAAGACGGCTAAGAATAATAACAAAGCTGAGTAAAACAAGTTGGAAGATATGGAGGCTCTTTCAAACAATTTTCTTTCTTTCTTTCTTTGTGTAATACAATTGAAAATAGGACCTGATTATCTCTCAATGTTACAAGAGATATTGATTAGCATGTAATCTGACAAATAAAAGAGTCAAAGAAATTTATCCCGATCTGTGAATTAATTGCTACTTTTTCTTACTGCTACATCCGTAATCAATTTGCATTGGTTTGTCAAGCATTTGGATGTTAATATGGTAAACATTTCGGAAACAGATTTGTGTAGAAAAAGAGTAATATCTGCACTTTTTCTGCCATCCTCCCAGAAAAAAGGGGTTAAAACTTTAATCAAAGTATGAATACTATTCAGTGAATGCAGATGAGAACTGATGTGGTAAAAAGAGAAGTCTCAAATTTTGAGAGGAAGAGAAAGAGTCCTTCAACTTTGATTCAAGGCTAGATGGAAAATGTGCATCCCTTCCTAAAATCAGCTTTACACTATCAAAAATGTTGAAATAACATACATTTACAAGCTCAGTAAATAAATTAACTACAATGTGCTGCTTCTCCACTAGTAGTAATAAAATGAACACAACGCTAAAAATGCTTCAAGAATTTCTCCTTTTTTTTCCGGCAACAAATTATAATATCACACACTCAAACTTATGGTATGACATTATCTTGTACTCTCAACAGTACTATTCAAGCCACAATTATCAAGCAAAATCATCTTTCAAAACAGACCAACGTGAGATCATACATAAGATATGATTCTTATGAGTCTTTAAAAAGAAATTGAAGTACAAAAATCTGTTTGTAACGATCACTTCCCTCACTGGCAGCCACTTTCCAATTTTAAAAGTCAAACAAATTTGACACATGTCAGAATTTTTGAGAGCAAAAACATATGTTTTTGCCCCTGATATTCAAGAAACAGGAGAAAATAAACATGTTGATGGTTTGATGTAAAGAAATGATGTCATTTCTTCTATCTGCGAATTAGATTTGTTATTATCTAAATTTACAGACACCAATTGGATGTTCTTGCTTCAATACAAGAATATCAGATGTAGCCCTGGTTCTTGGCGTATGGTATGAAACACATCTTCTTTGGGTGACAACTTCCTATTCACCGTGGCATTTTGATAAGTTTAACTTGAACGAAATACAGCCATACAAAAATGCCCTGTCTATACCTGCACAATATGTTGTATTCAGTAGTTGATTGCTTGTGTTTGCTATTCTTCCTTTTCTTCTTCTTCTTCAACTTACATACACAAAAGAATTCTTGGAATACACATAAATATATTTACACGTTTCTTTGCAACATTGTTGTCAAAGAGTATAGAACAATTTACGTATAAATCATATGTTATTACTATCAGTTAACAAACACAAGTTTGCTTCAAGTTCTCATGTCGTCCCACAAGTTATCATTCTTATATTAAATGAATGTTTATTTCATACTGTTGATTTCTTACATAATATTAGGGGTGCATTTGTACAGATAGCAAAGGAGTCAATAAAAGGAGGAAGAGATCTAAAAAGAAAATGGTTTTGGAGACGAGAACGAACCTCTGAATTATCTTGTAGTTGTTGATTGTTCCCAGGGATATAAACAAAGGAATGTAATACCTCCAAGTGGACTAGAATATATTCCACATTTCTTGTTATAGCACCCAGATCATACAGAGTTGCTGTACATCTTTTGTCTCTATGCCATACAGACACACCACAGTCCGAACAAAGATGTCAAAAACAGCCACAATGGCTAATTCATTCGGGCCCCTGCTCAAGGTGTTGGATGCCTTGGTATCCCATCCATGGGAGGGAGTTCTGATATAGAGGTCTAGATGTGTTCTCAAGACAGGTTTAAATTCCACACATGCAACATAACAGAGATAGAAGCACATGAGATTCAACGTCTGTCATGGAATATACCACTTTTCAACAGAGGTATCAAGTTATTCACATCTTATTTTCATATGAGAGGTAACGTCTTCATTCAAAAGTTTTGTTTATCTACAAGCTTTTGTTTTTGTGATACTGCAAAAAAAAATTGCTAACTTGTCCTCCACCACATATACCATAAGGAGTGCTTGGTAAAAATCAGAACGAGTATAAAAACACTGAATTTACATTGCATTCAACAGAATCTTCATTGTTCTTTCGTGCATATATACAACCCTACCAAGTATCAAAGTCAATCCTTTTACTCGGATTCAGTGTCATTAAGTCTCTCACATGGAAATAAGCATGGAAAAAAAAATCAACAACAAATATGTCTTCACTTTATATAAACAACAACAACAGAAGACAGCTTAGAAAGTAATTCTACACCAAACCTTTCATCAATGCTTTTTGTGTCTCTGTGAACTCGGCTTTCATCTGAGACTGGAGTCTCATTTATGTTAAACATCACTACACGAAAAAGAAAAAAATATATAACAACAACTGAAAATCAAAAGTAAAGTGTCTAAAATAGGGAATGATCACACATAAGAACTATTACTTGTAAAGATAATCATGAAAGACAACATATCAGATTCGTGTTTCAACTGTGTTCCTTCAAATTTTTTTGTTTTTGTTTTGTAATACACCGAGCACATGACAAAGACAAGACCATTCTCTACATTACTGCACATTGATGCTACTGCATGACATCTAAAGTTTTCACAATTGTAACTTGGTGAAAAGTTTGTTGCTTGGGTGGCTGTATATATGTACACACTATATACAAGGATACACACTGTGGCAATAACCAGAATGCAAAGTGACTGTAAAAGGTTAAAGTAATTCTTACACACGTCTCTGGGGTTCGTTATATATATATTTATTTTTTAATCAGGTTATCATAAACAGTGAGATTAACACCAAACTCACTTCTTACTAAGTGACTCTTTTGCTACCTTTTTTATATATAAGTATCATGTATATATAGTCGTGTTTATCATTAACTAACACATTTACACTACAGACCTGATAGAGGCTTCCACTGATTTCAAAATGTCTCTGAGCCATAGCTACCGACAGGAACACACGCAGAAGCAACTGCGGTTGCATCGAATGTCTACAACATCGTCTAGCTCGCTCTGGACATTCACCAAACTCTGTTACGACCTACTCTAGTCCCCGATTCGCAACAACTCCCTGTTAGTTATTGGAGCAAAGTTGACAAAAAGGAGAAGAAAAGATAATAGAAAACCTGCTACCATAGGGTACACCGAAGATTAGATATATAATTTTACAGGTAACAGTGTACGGCCGCTACCACCACCATTGGACAAATCCTCGACAAGATGTCTCTGAGTTGTCTTTCTTCGCCATTCTTACTTATTGTTATGTTTCTCCATGGTCCACTAAACCTTCACATTATTGTCCTTTTTTAATAGCGCAACTGCATGCACTAGTTCACCACGTTCAACCTTGTAACACGGTTGCTTCATCCTTCTGATGTTATATCTCGTTTTCACAAGCTGCTCATCCTGTGTAGCTCGACCTTGACAGCACGGCTTGCGCCCTGGGGGATAAAGAAGATAGACGGAGAAAATGATCAGGAGGGGGTCTTTCTTAGCAAAGCGACCATTGTGGCTCGTTCCTTCATGAGGTAGTAAGCCAACTCAAAAACGCTCCTGCAGTAGCAAGGAACTACTTCCTCTATATAAAAATCCTATTGCTCATGTATGACAAGGTAATGTCTTTGTTGTATACGTGTTGTTAAGCATCTGGGCATCGCTTTAACGACACCGTCATAAGTATAAGTTCACATCTTATCGAAAAGCATGTTAAACTTTTTACACGCAATGGCAATGGGTTGTCGGCAAACTTGTACATATGATGGTTTTGTGAAACGCTGCCCTGGTTTCAGTTTGCTGCAGGAGCTTTTTGTGAGGTGCTTTCCTGCGTCATCAAGGTACGAGTCATCGGTCCACCCATCTAAGTCCTGTGTGTTGATGAACCCTCATCTGACTGACATGGTTTCCCACCAGTTCTCTTCTTTCCCATGTTTAATGTGAGGAGCGGGAGCAGGTCTAGGAGCAACAAGCCGCTAGCCATCTCTTCTATAATGTTACACACACGCAAACTAAACAGGTCAACGCGCTACATCAAGTGCTTCTCAGCCAATAATGTGTGCTTGTTGGGTGATGAACACATATATTTGTCTTTCATGATGCTTTCAAACAAGAACATAAAATATGATCTAGTTTCTTGCTTGCACGGGATACACAGCCATACTACATAGACTGTGAATCTATATGTTTGCATAATATATATGGATATATACAGAACAGGCGGGAGGCCACACACTCACAAACCAAAACGAGGGGGGAGCTGTCATGCATACTACTGCGTTTACGAGAGCCACCTGTACTCCGAATCGGTCTGTGTACGAGTAGGGTGGGGCTATCGCAACTGGACCTACCTTATAACTGGGTCTCAAAGCTGGTTCCCGTACCGGTGCTAAAGGAGACCATGGGGGCGGCGTCCTGGTCCTGCTTGGTGGTCTCGATGTCGTAGGTGTTGTCGGGGGACATGAACTCGTGGACCGAGTTACTCAGGCTCTTGCGCTCGATACGGTGTTGGAGACCTGACTGGAAAGCGTGCACAACACGGATCTGATGGGAGGAGAACAATACCAGAGGGAGAGAGGGTCACACACCAATGCACAATCCAAGCACATCTGATTTTCATACCGCTTTGGGCTTCAAGCTCGCATTAGTAAGGCAGGATGGGTGGTGGATTCATCTACAGGTTTTGTTTTTAAAGCTGACTGCAGCAAGGTCACATTTAAAAGGGTTATCGTCATGGCTACAACTACATCACGATGAAGAAGAGAATGTTTTCTTTCTTCATAAAAATGAAAATGAAAGCTAAACCAGTCAGATTTAAGGTTCTTTTCTCTCTCTTTTAAATTTTGTTTAATGCTGTTGGCTTTCTTGCCTGTGTTCATGTACTGTACTGGTTTTATAAGTTAAAAAAACTTCTCTTGCAGGCCTGCCAATCATATCACTTGTTTAAAGAACTACTCTTCAATAAAAAACGTCCGTAACTTGCTGCATAAGTCATTTGTTCAGGTACATCGTCAAGGTAAATGTATATCACTACGCAAGAGATACACTGAAGCGATTGCAACAAGGGAAAGAACAACAGAAACACACCATCATCAAACCCAGGCATTTATAAGAGAAGCTGGAAAATCAAATCAAATTAAAATATACTGATACAACGGGATCACACTGATGCAAAGGGATAACTCAAGGCAAGGCAGAGAAAATATATATATATATTGATACCGGTATACAACCATACCACAATCGGTCCCATGCAATACATAAGAACTCAGTGGGGGAAAGGAAAAGTTTGAAGTACCGGTAACACATCATATGACGCATATGCAAAGGAGATAGTCAGGATGGGAAGTTGACTATTCCTCATCAACCAATGATACTAAGATCACACAACCCATGTTATCTGTTGGTTACAATTAGATTTTGGTTTTTGGCATTGACTCCAGCCCAATTTCTGTTCAACTTGATGTTCAATGGGTTTAAAAAAAAAAAGTGTACAATGGCTATGTGTGCTTATATTAAATAGTGTCCTGTTATTATCATAATGTTGTGTTCAGTCAATATCACTGAACACTTATACATGATAAGTTGTTTGAAGTGACACCAAGAAAAAAATTGAAAAAGTGAATGTTTGAGAAAGATTGGACAGAGATATGAAAACTACAAGGTTTGAGCTATGAATTACATCACATCACAGTGGAACATCTGTCTTTTTATATCTACTTGTGTATTGTCATTATGAATTCAATTTTATACAGAACTTGCCAGATTCCTAATTTAAATAGTATACTATATCACATTATAATGGATAAATTGTATACAACCAAATACAGGTAACACTGAAAGAACATCTCTGAAAAGTACATGTATACGATTTTACTGACACTGGATTCTTATATCATATAGGGATATAAAAGTGGAGAAGGTACTACATGTATTTTTTAAGATATTGTAACAATTCTAAAGGAAAAACAATAAAGCTTAAAGAAAGAGTACTATAAATATTTGTATGTAAATAAGTAGTGTATGTGAATAAATAGTGAAAAATAAGACAGGAAATACACTCTTTATATCTCTTAAGATGAAGTAGGAATGAATGATGAACTAAATTTCATTTACACCACAATAACATAGTTTAAGAATAACAAGAATATTCTAAATTAAAGATGATTATGAGAATTGAAATTTCAGGATTTTGGTTTAAAGTATATTTCTTTGGAAATAGATCCACAAATAAAAGGAGTTACAGAAGATACTGAAGGCATACATCAAAGGTTTTCTTGCAGTTTATGGCAATACTCATAAAACGAAAAGAGAAAGATATATATTTTAAATGGCCTATACGTGATTTTACATTGTTCTATATTCAGAAAAAGGAGGTAATGCAATTACATGCATTAAATTATACTTCAAACAATACAAGTAAAATAACATGAAATCGGGAAGCAGGGTAGAAATTTTAAAGTTTCACAGTATAACATTGATGCCTCATTTAACAAAGAATGAATATGAGATAAAACAATTATCACCACTCCAACAAAAAAAAGATTCTGCCATCCTAAAGTTTAGATTACAATTAATCTTACAGAAACTTGAGACAAATTTTTAGAGAATATCCAAGCAATTAAGCAAAACACACCAACACTTACCTAAACTAACAATTATAATGCTTTGCATAACTTTTTGCTCATGAGTTTGCTCATGAGTATATAATCATTTTGGGATGACTACATATCTGGACCACCATAACCCCCCCCCCCCCCTTCAACTAGGGCACAAGATGAAGCAATACAAAAGGAGTAACCACTTTGGGGGCTAGTTGTTCGAGGGTTACAATTTTTTGTGAGGGGGGGGGGATGTATTATGTAAAATTTCAGTGAGCTATTGCCGGAGGCAGTAATTGATGGAGGGGAAGGGGAGTTTTACCTGTCTCCTCTTTAAGATGAAGTTCAAGGTTTAAGTGTCTAATGCCTTAACCATCAAAGAGATTTTCTTGAAGACATAAATAGTACTTTTAGGTGAACTTTAAGATTAATGCTCGTCATTATACCCCCATATATAAATTTTAAAGGGAACAGTCGTACGCAAAAAATGACTGCTACAGTACAGGCAGCAAGGTGAAAGAATGAAATAAGCAAGATTATAGTCAGCACAACTAGATCTACTGTAAAAGAAGCAATCCCTTGTTCCGAAAAGGCATTTAAAATACGGAACAACAGCAAGAGATGATTTGCAGGCAATGAATAAACTTCAAGTTGGCAGGAATCATTCTTGGTGCATCCAGCTTCACGAGCGTGCTCTATCTATTCTCCTCCTCCTCCTCCTGTTGTCACGGTGATACATGAAGCGGTTGTCATACAAGAGAGCAAAGCACACTTGATTTGCAAGCAAGAATATACATGGGATAAGGGGAGGGGTTGGGGTGTGGACAGATGCTGTGCAGACGTAGATCACACATAGTGCCTGTCCTTACACGTAATATTTTTAGAGATTGGGCATCACTAAAGTGATAAGAAACTTATTACAATAGACTGTTTCTGTTCAACATGACGTCTTTAAGTAGAGATGGTGAGCTCTGTTTAAAGAGTGAAGTGTAAAAGCAACTGAACTTTCACAAATAAACATAAGAACACAAATGAACAATTCTACATGCTGAATAGATGGATTTAGCCTTGTAATTTGTATGAAAGGGACATCGAACCATCTTATAATTGGAATCAAAATGAATGAAAAGCATGGTGAAATGAATATTATAATATGAATTAAAAAAATAAATAACTGAAAATGGAAAGAGTTTTAATGATGAAGAGAACTGTCATGTCAGATCTTGAAGGTCTGGTGTATATATTCAAGACCACAGATTATAATATGGATATTATTCAACACCATTTGAAGAAAAAAAACGCTTGGAGGAGAAGGGAAAGATCATTTACAGGTGAGGGGTGAAAGGGTACGGCAGGCATAGGAGTAAAAAAAACTGGCAAGGTTGCATTAACCGATTCCTTGCCCTCATCACAAGACACTAGGTCACAACAAGAGAGGCACAATTCAAATTGGTAGAAGAGACTGGTGATGAGACTACTCACAGCACGACTCTGGCCGATGTTAAAGAGTGGGACCGGGAGGGCAGCGTGTGAGAGACGTGGATATTGATTGGAGGAAAAAAAATGGGATAAAAAGCATGAAGAAAAAAAAAGGAGAAAAGTAAAATATTTTTTTCAAGAATGGCTAATAAGAAGTGAGAGTGAATAAGAGAAGGAAGGAAATATGAAAGGAAGAAAAGATGAGACCATTCTACAGATGTGGGAAAAGAAACTTAAAGAGTGTAGTGAGAATGAAGACAAAATGGGGGGTGATATTGACGTGATATTCAATTATTTCTTGTCGTTGTTACAGCAGTGTAACAAGCAGATAAGAAGAAGACTGTAGATCTCAAAGATCAAAAGGCTGCCCTCACAAAAAGGAGGTGAACAAAAATTGGTTTTCTTGCTCATTATAAGTGGAGGAAAGATTATATTTTTAAATTTGGGAAAATACGAGTGACATGACTTTGAAAGTGGCATATATCATGTTACTGTGTATATATCATGTTACTGTGTATTAACATGTCTCTTTTCAAATTAAGATTTTTAAATATTATATATCATGAGCAAAAAATTCAATGTGATAGTGATCTGCCTAAGCTTGTGAACATTAAAAGCAAACTTTAGGTTAAAACAAGTTGATAAAATGTCTTTTATTGATTCAAAATTGAACTGATTCTGGTACAAACACAACACCATTAACAGCTTGAATAGATCTATACACAATAAAGATAAGCAGTTTTACTATTATGGACTTTGTAAACAATGAACCTGATAAACATATACACTATATTAAAATAAGTATTAAAAATATATTCATGTTGAAGAAATAAAAATAAAACTGAAATAAACAGTATAAAAATTCATATAATTTCATTTTCATCAAATAACTAATGGGACAACATCTGAAATCTTAGTGGAAAAAAGAAATACATTTCAAAGTTGTATGGATTACTAGAATACATGAGAACAAACATTGTTAAAAAAGTATGATGATTCTGTGTTTCTGATACACTGCTACATCTTTATTCATCATTTCAAATGTTTTTGAGTACTTCAAATACCCCCCCGTCACTGTGCCCTTTCTGATTTTGTCAAGGAAATAAACTCATATGGGGAAGCATGAACTGCAAATTAAATGAATACATAACACAGTTATTGGGGTTGAAAATGCAGCATGAACTGCAACTGAAAGTGAGGTGGAAGCACAGATGTAACTTAGGTTTAAGGGAATAGGGTGGGTCCTCTGTTTTACTGAAATTATTCACGTTCATTCATTCATTTTTAAGAGGGAAAATCATTCCATCCAGCATTTCTCTAAAAAACAACAACAGCGGATAGGAAAACAGAAGTACTTGAGGCAAGAGAGATGACAACAATACGGACTTTCGACAACCTCACTAAAATTTGTTGCAGGTTGAAGAAAGTGAGGTAAAAAAACAACTGACTGAACAAGCAGACATCCCTGCACAGAGCATTTAGACATGTGACACAAGCCATGGGGGCAGAACAGTTCATGCGGATGGGGGTGGGGTGGACATGACAACTTCAAAACTGGGGGGGGGGGGGGAGGGTCGGACTGGTCATACTCATGACAAGGTGTGGAAGAGGATACAAATATGGAAAAAGAAAAAGATTTATTTAGAGCAATTGAAAGAGAGAAGTAATAGAAGAGAGAGCGTGGTATTGGGAAATAATTAGAAATGGAGTAACAAAATGAGTAAGTAAGTGAGTGACAAGAGGAGAAAAAAAAAGGGAACGAATGGGACGTATCTCATGGAAAATGATATGAGATGAATTTGAAAGAGACAAATCAGTCAGACAAATGACTTAATGGAGTGACAAATCTTACCCCATAAATACCCCAATTGCTGACTTGTTCGGTTGAAGTATTTCTTATATATGTTATTATTAATCTGGTATTATTGTTGAATTCAGCTCATTTATAATTTCCTGAAAGATATATCATACTTCAGAGCTAAGGGTGCATAATTTCCTTGATTTTTCATAAATTATTAAGTGCCCCAAAACTCATCTTGTTGGGTTATATTCTAAAAAATCATGAAATAGTTCATTTTTCCCCTCAAAGCCATGAACAAAAGCCAAGTTCAACTCATCCCCAATTTAATTTTTTTTGAGAAAAACAGGGTAAAATAGAAGAGGGGAATAGTAGACAGATAGGAAAAGAGGCTGTCATAACTGAAATATTAAAAATTACAGGAATAAAAAAGTTGCATTCATGTTAGATAACTTAAGCATTTTGGAAAGGTAAGCTGCTGTTATTAGGCATGTGTTAAATCATTTCAGTTTAAAATCATAGGCAAAAGTTATTAATAAAGTCAGTGTGCTTGCTCGCTAAGCTGTCCTGTCCCTCAATTTTAAATCACTGGCATTTTATCACACTTAAATTTATAGCGATATAAAAGAGGAAAATATAAAATGTATAATCTAAAACAATGCATTTTAAAGGTAAAGGCAGAAAGACCAGAAAATCATGTTAAAGCTATTTATATGAGGGTTACTTTTCAAGTATTTAGGCTTTATTCATGGATAGATCTTGCGATATTTAAGAATGTCAGATGCAAAGCCTGTTGCAAAAATATATGAGTGCAAATGGGGTGATAACCATATAATGAAATGAAAAACATAAATGAGCAAAATGGTCGGTCAATGAAAGGGATGATGGCTGTATTCTAAAATGGATGTGTTTCTAATCAGAGTGTTTTGATACATTCTGCCGTTCTCCTATTACTTTATAATACATTCCAAATATAACTGAAGTTTTACCTCACAGATCTAGCAAAATAACTTTGCCTAGAATAGTGAGCAAATATATGGATAAATGTCCTGCAAATCCAATTTATTGGTCACAGTAACTGAAAATCCAGATCTGATTATTGTAAACTTTTTAACAGCATATCCTATGAAGAAATGGAGAAATCTTGAAAGACAAAACTTCTACACTAGTGCTAAGAAAAAGTTTGCTGGTCTTAGCTGACATGCACTCTTTAGAGCCTGTTCCTAATGTGATTATCAGATTATCAATGTCATATGATAAAATTAATGAAAATAAAAATAAAAAATAAATTGATTTTGTTTGAACTGAGCTTTAGACACATGCAAAGTGCCCCCCATGCTATATCATCAAACTATCTTCTACTGTTTATTTTCAAAATATCAAATTTGAATAGAACACCCAGAGGAGAATAAAGTATCTGAGTAAATACATCAGCACAAAAAAGGTGCTGATCTTGTCTGCAGCCAGCACATGTGCAAAATGCCCCCCCCCCCTTTAATCGTCCTCCCTACCATTTGTCAATACCCAGACGCATTGGGTACTCTCAGAATCACGCAACAAAAATCTTAGAAACCCAGATGCGTCCTTGGTTGTGATGATGATGCGGTTGCCTAGTTACCTGTTGCTGAAGTCTTGTCAGCCCCCTCATCCACAGGATCTGGGCCCGTTTATGGTCCACTCTGTCCGGATGGTCTTCATCGATGGGCGTCATAGAGGGTAGATGTTCCGGCTCGCTGCTGCGGCCGATCGTGCAGATGCGGGGCAGGTGCTTGGTGGGGACGTAAGCAATGATCTGCTGCCAGAGCAACGAGGAGAGACCCAGAAAGAAACACCACATCCACTCATCAAGGGTCAGGCCCGTCGAGCTGAACACTACACTACCAAACTGTATTAATATTACCTGTGGACAAGAAAACGGTGAAAGATGAGAGAAGAATCGAGCAAAGAATCAAAGTTGGACGGCACCCATCCTAAATCACAGGAAACAAATGTTCTCAATGATCTGAATTCCAATAAATTTGTAGAAAATTATTTAAGAATTTATAATGGCGTTTAAAAGCAGCATGGCATAAAAACAATTAATCAGTTGCGGGAATTTTTTACATAAAAGGATGAAAAGTACTATTTAACAATCAGCAATGCAATATACGTCCAGTTGATCAAAACCAATATAATTCATAGTTGATTAAAAACTGTCTCCTCAACTGGGTTTCAAGTGACTTATTAGTCTAGGGTTAGAGTTTGGTATGGCGTTTGGTCCAAAGGCAAAGTTAGGAATCTGATTGGAAATGGACAACAGAGCGATTGCCACCAAAGAACGTGTCGTAGAACCAACCAATATGGCTGGCCCAGTTGTGGTGATTCAATCAGTATATACTGATTTTTAGTCAAACCCTGACTTGATTGCATATTAGTACTCAGTTTTACCTACAGACCCTCGGAAGTGAAAAATGAAATAGATGAAGTTTACACCAACAGAAAGCTTATTAGCCTTGGATTACAATAATATCAATTGTATGCTATACTAATGTCTGTCAAAGGAGTAATAGCTCTTTGAAAATTCGATGATCTAAAGCTTTGAAAATTGGAAGTTGTAGACCTAAAAACTAGCTATCGAATTGATAACATCATCTTATGTGGAGTTCGCATATATTCACAGTCAGGTCAATCAGGTCCACATGTTATCATCACCGTAAATGCGGCAAATTTCACCCCTGTTGACCCAGAATTTCGAGGGATGTGGAAAATGAGGTTTTAATATGCTTTAGTGCCATACTGAAAGGTATTGCTTTATATTTGTATTCTACTTTCATTCACCTTTCAATTGATAAAAGTTGTATTTTCATCGGATAGGGTCTTTAAGTGAAACCTGTACTTACTTGAACGATTAAGGTGCCAATGATAACTATGAGGAAAATGGGATTGGTGTGGATACTGGAGAAGACGTTTCGCTCGCCGTGAACTTTGCGCGAGTTGATTTCATTGAATATTTGCAATAGTACAAAGGTGTTGAAGATGATGGTAAAATGGTGTGTCGCATTCCCGGATGGGCCCTCTTGTGAACCATCGTCTATATCGAATAGCTGTGGACCTGGAGGGAAGGAGAGAATGAGAATAGGTTGGGGAACGGTTGAATATCCATCCAAAATAGAGCATATGCAGTGAGGATAGAAATAACAGTGGGATGGGAACAATTTGGTCCAAAAACTTTTTTTCTTCTAAAAGGCAGAAAGAGCCTTCATAAATAAATACCTCAGAAATATCTGCAAATGTCTTTCATTGCACTTAATTACTGAAACATGCTTGCAGTGTCAGAATTGTTGAAAAAAAGCCTCGCCTCTTATTAACAAAATGTCAGTTTTTACCTCTGACATGGAGTGTTCCCATATGTGTTCAACACACAGAATGTAAGTAATTTATGGTGTCTTCCTATCAAATGAAGATCCCTTTCAAACTGATTTCATAAATGACAAAAAAAGTCTCTTTACTTTCAAACATGAAGGAACACTTTGCCCTGCTAAAGTCTTAACCACTGTCAGAACAGAAGCGGCAAAAGCAACGAGAACAAGAGACACACTCTTTGCTCTCGCCAAATTCTTGATAAATTACTGGATGAAACAAATGAAAAAGCTATAAGATGAAAGCAAGAGAGGTGATAATTCAAACACTTTGACACAGATTCAACACCATTTTAGCTCTTGTCAAACAACACCAATATGGGCCCTGTTCATAAAACTTGATATCAATAACAAGTTACAAGCTACTGTTATAAGCTACTGAAATCATGGCATCTGATTGGCTGAGAGCAAACTTGATATCAATAACAAGTTACAAGCTACTGTTATAAGCTACTGAAATCATGGCATCTGATTGGCTGAGAGCAAACTTGATATCAATAACAAGTTACAAGCTACTGTTATAAGCTACTGAAATCATGGCATCTGATTGGCTGAGAGCAAATCTGTCATAGAAATTTATCAGATGTTAGAGATAATCAGTTTTATGAAACGGGGCCCCTGGTACTCACCTGCATACAGAATAGTAAATATTATAACAATTTGGAAGGCAGCATGACCTATAATATTCCTCATCATAATTCTAGATATAAGGGGCTTGGTACGGCCGTAGGGCTTGCGTTTGAGCAAGCCTTCCGTGGGCATCTCGGTGGCGAGGGCCAGCGAGGCGAAGGAATCCATGATGAGATTGACCCACAGCATCTGAATGGCACGCAGAGGACTATCCTGTATGGGGGGAGTGGGAAGGTGGGAGGAGAAAAAGGTTTAACAGGAATGCATTCTCATCCAGAAGCGCTGAACATCTTTTCCTGCCATCTTCAAAATATCCTTTAAAATCAACTATGATACATAGTCGTAACCACATATTCATCAAGAGAGATTCATCTGTGATTGAAATTCCTAAAAAAGGATGTATTTTTTGTCTACTAGAATTCAAAAATGGCAGACTAAGACATAAAACAATCATACTTGATAGAAACAAATAATGACAATAAATCTTTAAACACAAACCAGTTGAAAACAAAGAGACACAAGACAATAGAATTTTTCTCATTTGCTTCATTTGAAATAAAAAATATGCTGCAAAATAATGTGTCTGAGAAAGACCATGCATTTGTGTTCTACTAGGACAGGCTTTATCCCACACTAAGTCTTACTATGAAAAAGAAAATATAATCGTGGAAGAAAATCATCAATGTGTGTATTGAGTAGTATTTAATTATTTATTTAGTGTGTATTGAGTAGCCCAGATAAAAAAAAAGACTAAATACTCCTGTTGAATGGTTCAGCTTTACTCTACATTAGTTTTTCCATTATTTTTCTGCCTCATATATTAAAGAATAGTTCCTCTTCAAATAATTATTTATTTTTATTTAATTATTTACTTACATTGATGGTGCATGCTCCCACGAACGCTACTGTAACGGCAACTAAATTGACGGTAAGCTGGAATTGGAGGAATTTGGCGATGGAGTCGTAGACATTACGCCCCCACATGACAGCCTTCACAATGCTGGTGAAGTTGTCGTCTGTTAAGATGATATCGGATGCTTCCTTGGCTACATCAGTACCAGCCAAACCCTAATATTTAAAAAAGAAAGAAAAGATGATATGTAAGACATGGTTCATTTCCTTTGCAATTCATATTTTAGCATTATAAGAGACAATAACATCGGACACCATTTAAAAAGAATAGTTCTTAAGACCTCAGAGACATGTATCTTTGATTAGATTATATACCAATACAAAATGTACTTGTGATCACACCAAACTCAGAAAGAGAAATACCAATATGAGATTTTCTTAACAAGTGGACTAAAAAATTGTTGTTAAAAATGCTGCTAAAGGACAATGTACATTACTAGGATAGAGATTGGCATGAGGAAGACACAGTGATGACCGAGCACCGGTAAGATTAAAATTTGGAAAGAGAATGAACAAAATTAAAATGTTTCATATGCACGCTCAAAACTATTGATTGACGGGCCATGAGTTTGAGAAAAAAAACTGGAAATACTACAAGATGTCAATATAATCGTATAATAATAATAACAATATTGGTCTTGTTTACCTTGTAGCCTCATCAGTATTTATACTCTTCTACTTGAGGGCCCTGCAATCATATTATTACCCCGGTCATCGGATTCAAGCTTATCCGCACACAATGTATGCACATCCTCCACTCCCTGGGGAGCATTCCAGCCAGGCATCATTTTTACAATTAGCTTTCGCATCCTACCGTATCACTACCTAAAGAGTCAATGCCCTTCTGGCTGTTAGCAAACAATATGTGATGTCAAATGTCAAAGGTCATGGAATAGACATCATTCTTACCATGGCAAATCCGACATCAGCCTTTTTGAGAGCGGGTGCATCGTTGGTTCCGTCTCCCGTGACAGCTACCACCTCCCTGTTGGATGTAAGCTTACTGTCTATGATACCTTTGACCAAGGTGTGCTTGTCTGTGGGTGAGGAACGGGCCAACACCCTCAGTTTGGGCCAAACCTTGTCCAGCAGGTGCTGCTTGATCTGAAGAAAGAAAAGAATGATATCATATGGGGTGTCAGGTGGGATGTCAGGTGGGGTGTCAGGTGACAGGTGGGATTGTGGCAAGGGATAAAGGAAATGAACAAAGTGACATCTGAATTTGTAAAGCCTGTCTGCACTACTTGTATCTACTTGCGCCTCTATATAGCAAACAATGCCTAAGCGGTACCCGTTGGTCCCCAATGATCCCCTTTTTCTAATGTTAATTGAGAGCTGAGTTGATGGGATGACCACCTGTCAGTGACCACGGCAGGGAGGTGGGGGAGGTCTAATCCCTCTTACCCAAACTAGTGCAGACAGGCTTTAAAACCCTATACTAGCTAGATGAAAAGATATAGAGGAACACATACAAAATGCATGTTTTCCATAGTATGTCTACAAGCATGCTCTTATCAACACTTATCTAACATTACTAATCTTTTTGTACATCAATTCATACTGTACTTTACATAACTTGTTTGGTAAAAATGAGTCATATATATATTTTATTCCAACCTATCTACACTTTTCTTTTCAAGAAGTCAAAGAATTCTGATAACTTTATTAGCCTCAATTGCCAACTACACACATAATTCTACAAAGTGTCAGCGAAAAGTATGTTAAACTGATTTTGGCATTTGTTTGGCAGACACTCATGTGCTTCACATCTGTGTCTCATAACACAGGTTTAACAGGGTATGCAAAGGAAGGTGGCCACGGTTGCTTGCAACTATCAATTTTTGTCTCCATTAAAATTGCCTCTTGCAATTAATTGACATGTTTTGTTTTGTTTCCCTGTGTCATGTCTGACTGGGTTTAAAGGGATTGGGTATCTTTGTATCAGATTCTAAACAAAATCCTGGATTTAGCTCATGCTGCAATCATGATTATAAACCTTTAGGTCAGTCAGGAATCCAATGACGTTTACAAGCCGAACACCCGTCTGATTATCAAGATATTCATGATTGGAATTCGAAATTTCAAAAAACGTTTTCCCAACGGTCACTCAAAGAGTTTTACTTTTTTTGAGGCACTTCACGATAATTTTGAAGCGCAATTTTTTGTAGGGCTTCAATATTACACCATATCACAGATGCAAATAACATGTAGGCCCATGCATCTCAGATTTGGCATTGTTAAACAATGCCTTTAAGGAGGGGGGGGGGGGGGGTGACTTACCACTCCATTCTCTGTGATTCTCCTGTTGAACTCCCTTCCTTCCATCACCAGGGCATCATCCCCTGGCTTCAGGATACCACACTTGACGGCTATGGAGCGCGCTGTGTTCACGTTATCACCAGTCACCATACGTACAGTGATACCGGCACTCTGGCAATCGGCAATGGCTGGTGGAACCTGCAACATTCACAAAAACAAAAATATATTACCTTTAAACTAAAAACTGAAGATACAAATGATTTAAATGATAGATTTCAACTGCTCAAAGGTAGATAATGATTCGGCTTTTGTTCCATTTTTTTCTTCTTCAAAACAACAATCTATTCTATATTTAAACTAAAATCAATGATCGCAATTGCCTAATGTCCAGGCAAACACAAGACTTTAGATAATAAATAAATCTGTGAGTATCTAACTTTGATGAACCAAAGTTACTTAGTCTGAATTCTATGAAAATGTGCTTTCTTTGTCCAAATATAGGGTAAGGACTGGAATCTGGGTTCTAGGCTAGGTTTTGATTTAGGAATAGGAGCAGAGTTTTGGTGTAGTGTTAGGTCAAAGGTTGAAGCAAAAAATTAGGTCAGCATAAGACAGAGACCATGGAGCAATTATGGCAGGATTAACGTACCTCATTCCTGACTGGATCCTCAATGCCAACCAGAGCGATGCAGGTCAGTTCCTTGACCACGGTGTTCTCTTTCTCCCATATGGGTGTAGGTTTGTCCCTGGTGATGTCCTTGTAGGCCAGACAGAGCGTCCTCAGACCTTCCATGGCCCACTTCTCAATCACCTCCTTCACCACCTTCTCCTTCTCGCTGGCAGGGAAGGGCTGCGCCTCACCCGACTCATCTAGGATGTACTCACACCTAGACACAAACACAAATCGTGCGTAAAGATGTATTTTATGCAAAACAACTGAGACAAACAGAAACTGGAAATCATTGAACTCTTGATGTATTCTTTGATGCAGTTCTGTGGCCTAAATGACCTTCACCAAACATGATATTAAAAAAAAATATTAAAAAAATATCATAAAACCTGTAGAAATAAAAAGATGAAAATTTACAGGGAGGGAGCATTACTTTTTAAGCTGAATTCTTCCGAAGACTAGACCCTAAAACTCCATCAAGGACCATTAAAATGTTTAATTCATGCCATACATATGTTATATTTACTATTTATAGCAATGCAGGAATGTATTCACACCTGGTACCACACAGCTATACCATGTATGACCCGGACAACCTTAGACAAAATTTATTTTAAAGGGAACAAGCACCAGTTGGGATCTACATCCTAAACATATATCAAGTGTACATGAACACTGCAGTAGCCCTATTCATTAACTTACTTTGATAGCATGATATCTGATTGTTAATTGTGTCTCTTTAGATCAAGATTAATGTACAGTTCCTTAATTAAATTAAATAAAATTAAGTTCTTTGATCTCTGATGCTCCCTTGGATCAGAGCTTGAAGCCTCCCTCCGGAAGAGGGATGACGACCATATTGAAAAACAAACTCAGACTTGAATCTACAACCCTATGAAAAGTCCTCCATCAATCTGTGCCCTCTCCATTTGTGAACTTACTTTGAAAGCATGATCTCTGAAGCACCCTTAGAGTACATCCTGAAGCCTCCTTCGGGTAGAGGGACGATCGTACTCATCGACTTCCTGGCTGAGTTGAAGGTGTACACGCAGGTGTACTTCTCCACCGGCCATCGATCCCTGGAAAGCTGGTACTCTTCGTGAAGATCCAGAACGAAACCCAAAAGGGCGCACTCCGTCTTATTGCCAATTTGACGAGGCATTTCACCTTGCTGTTCAGCAGGCTGTGGGTAGAGGGCAAAGAATGGGATAAGATTAATAATGAGATGGATTTCACAGTGAGAGAAACTGGTGGAGTTGTACACGTAAACTGTAAAGCTGACTGGTCTGAGAAGAAGAACCACAGAATAGCCCCATTGCACAAGTAATCCTAACCTCTTAACCCTCATCAATAGGGCCTACGACTGACCCTAACCCTGTAACATTGTACTGACCATTCGGGTCTAACATTGACCCTAACCCTGTGATATTGTACTGACCATTAGGGTCTAATCTAATACTGACCACAACCCTGTAACATTGTACCGATGCTTGATGGTGTAGTCAGCCAGTAAACCACTTTCCATTTCATCTCTTTGAAATATGATGGTTTAATTAAAATATAACCTAAACAACTTGGTGTGCAGGCCCCTTTAATGAATGAAACATCAACATGAAGTACATCTTTAAAGTGGCTTGTTTTTCTTGGCTCTAGAGACAATCCTGCTTGTACATTTGCACATTTATTGGTTGACGGGTTTTTCTAGATCACATTGCCCTCAGGGGGTACACCGTTTTCTCTTTCCAGCTCTTCTCGCCTTCCCTTACTCTTCCTTCAAACTTCCTCATTCACTCAAATAATCCTTATTAAATAAATGTAGAGCTTGGGATTGGCTAGTTATGGATCGATCGTCTAAATGAGAAAACAATGCCCTGGGGCAACATTATGTCATTATTTTGTTCACACCAGTGCGCGAAGGTGAAAAAACATGGGCGTGCTTTCCTGGATAGGGGGACATGTGCATACAGGGGAACATACTGTGTCAACATACAAGCATGAATGTCTGGGCTATATTTGTACTTTGTCTCCTAATTCAGACTAGTTTGTTAAACCTTAGACTGACAAGAATGGCGGTTATCCTTTGATTTACATGGGATAACTATCAAGAAGTTTTGGAAAGTGTCACCTACTTTTTTTATTGTCTTTAGTTATTACCACCCCCTTAAATGAAGTGTTAATCTATCAACTTATCATGGTGTAAACATAACAAAACAAGTCTATCAAAAAAATGAGCATATATAAGATTACTCCCCCCAAAAAAGTTACTACATGTAGGTACAGCCAATAGAGAAGGTCTATTTTTGGAGTGTTGAAACATGTCTTGTGAAGAATGATATGAATCTCCAACATTATTCAATTACATTTCAACATTTGAACATATCCATCATGCAAATCTCCTTTAAAATCGTGGAGAAAAAGAACGGGCAAGGCTATTCTTAGGAGAACTTGGGCATTTCTGGGGGGGGGGGGGGGTAAGATTCCCCTTCCTTCCAACAGAGCATGTGCACCTTCTGTTTAATAGTAAAAACTGGATGAAAAGTGGATATCTCTTCTTGTCCATAGTTGGAGGCCACAGGGATGCAAATCATTCAGTGGACCGTCACTAGACATTTCACGTCTGAATGAACACTCTATTTTGGACAGACCATGGCCATTTGGGCATTGAGAGGAGACAACCTGAAACACAGTCTGACATGTATCACCTATTCTGATCACGGTGATTCTTGGAGAGACCATCTCTCAATTTTCTGATGGGTTTTTTCAAAAGATGAAGCAGGGAAAATACAAAGGACCAAACAAAATGGACTTACTTGGAAAAAATGAAAATGACAGGCTTATTCACGGGGAGATATTGGACATACATGTGCACAGAGTGGCCTGAATTTATTTAATTTTAGCAACTTTTTGAATCTGTCCAATGTTTGTATTAGGGCTGCGACGTGTAGTCGAATGCTCGAGTACCCGCACGGTTGACCACTACTCGTGTACGATTTCTCGTACCCGAATATTCGGCCGCAAAAAAAAAAAAAAAATCTGTCCAGGCCGATGCTTACACGTGCCTGGGGGAGCGGCGGCCGCTGGCATGGTGCCGTCGGTAAAAATGTTTCCCAAATCAAGCACTGTCAAACTCACCACTCAGAAACTGGGACCAAATGTCTGGATTTATGTTTGGACTTGGAGGAAAATGGATTATTCTGCCATCTTTGGTTTTTAAAACAGCATTGTTTACTGTTATTATTATTATTAAATCGGCGCCTTCAACTGCAACTTGAAGTAAAATTGCATGCGTTTTCGGCGACAGAACTGGGATACTGCTCCAGGTATGGTGGTGGCAAAAAAAAAAAAAAATCAAAAAAATTTAAAAAAATCAAAAAAAAAATCAAAAAAATTATAAAAAAACATGGCGTCCGAATATTCAAGTATTCGCCTGTGAGCCTGGGAGTGTACTCGGGTACCTCATTACACTGTTATGCACAGCCTTAGTTTGTATGCTTTTATCCATCTCATAATTGTGCTATAAACATCCTACATATGTGTTAATGATAGACTTTTCTTCTGGTTATTTAGTTAAGTTACAGCCCGTTATCGCTGTAATTATAAAACATGCAGTCTCTACCAGCTAACAATGGAAGTTACAAACTGATTCAGCCGAGGACGCAGGTTTGAAACTGAGTCACATCTTTCGGATGGTGACGTTTTAAGGTCGGTCCCCAGACGTAAATAATCATATCTGATTGATACACGTCTGTAAAATCCCAATACACACACACACACACACATGTTGGTTTTTTTTACCTTGTCTCTCTCAATCACAAATTTGGAAAGTCTTCCCCCTCCCCAATTTTTGTCCCCCCCCCCCCCAGTTATTAGGAATAGGGGGCCATTCCTCCAAATGATGCCTCTTAGGCAGCCTGTAGTAGGTCTTACATAGAGTTCTCAAGTTGAAGAAAAGGGCAAATTCAATTATACATGTCAGTTCCTGTACAACTTAAGCTGCACCTTTTTACAGGATATAGTGATCAGATGGACATTTTACCCTTAGAGGGAACTAAAAATCCAGACCTAACTGATATTAAAAAGCACTCTCTCCATTTATGTGATGGGCAATGCAGTCTGCCTTGCTTCCCGCAATTCTACGATTGATTGGCAGAGGCAAATCTATGTCGTCATGAAACTTGTTCATCCGGAAGCTTCTACCATTCCTGGTAACAGTCTGGCTACAAGGTGGTTGTCAGGAGTTATAACACTTGAAAATGTGAGAAGCTTTCAAGGTCTGACACAACTGCTTGCCGTCAAAGAGAAATGATTTAAGTCATGATTGAAGAGCAGCAGAAGGGGGAGGGGAGGGGATTCAAGGAGACTCCTGCAAGACACGGGGTTGCTGCACATCGTTTTAATCTCAGGGATATAGGTTGGTTTATCTAATGAAGCGGAAGTGACACCCTGACAGGTTGAAGCACCTTACCGGTATGCGTTGTACAATACGAGGCCTGAGAAAGCCTAAACTGGGGAGGTGTCAGGGCTGGAAGTGATTCTAAAACCTGGCTAATGACATCCCTGTAATCAGAAGTGGGGGGGGGGGGGGGGAGGGGGGAGGGATCTTGATGGTACTGTTTAAAATCTTTGGTTGGTATTTCATAAAAGCAAACTAACTTTAGCCCAGAATTTTGTTGCTGGAGCATGTGTCAGAGCATCATAAGTGGACTAACTC
Organism: Strongylocentrotus droebachiensis; assembly: GCA_035222895.1. Classification (NCBI taxonomy): domain Eukaryota; kingdom Metazoa; phylum Echinodermata; class Echinoidea; order Camarodonta; family Strongylocentrotidae; genus Strongylocentrotus; species Strongylocentrotus droebachiensis. The sequence continues at coordinate 97,432 of JAVYIG010002168.1, forward strand.
AAAGCAGGTTTCTTCATGAATACAGAGATGGCCTTTGTCTTTCTTTCTTTCTTTCTTTCTTCATTGGTTTCTTACCAGAATCCTAGAGGAGTAGCTGCTGTTGACTGAGATGCCTTCCACCAGAAGATGCCTTGCCTCACTGTCAATCTCGTTGTTCCCAGGTGTCTCTACAAACATCTTACGTCCAATGAAGCTCTTGACGACCGTCATTCTGTTGGTGGTCAGGGTACCTGTCTTGTCTGAACAGATCGCTGTAGCGTTACCCATTGTCTCGCAGGCATCCAGATGCCTCACCAAGTTGTTATCGTGCAACATTTTCTGTGGATGGGGAAAGTGAGGTTTATTAAAAAGATGAAGTTTAACCATTAAAGCTTATCTGCACTAGTTTGGCCAGGAGGGATTAGACCTCCATGCATTGTTACTGACAGGTGGTTATCTCATCAAATCAGCTCTCAATTAACATAAGTAAAAGGGGATCATGGGGACCAACGGCTACCACTTAGACATTGTTTGCTATATAGAGGGCGATAGTAGCTACAATTAGTGCGGTCCCGCTTAAAACAAAGCATATATGCTGAAGGAGCATGTTACAGAGAAAGATGATGAGAGAGGAACTGATCAATATCAGACAGAGATGTAGGAGAGAGAAAACAGGCAAAAACTAATAGGACAACTATCCTATTAGAGGACGAAGAAACTTGGAGGGAAATAAAAAAAGAAGAAGAAAAAGAAGAAGAAAAAAAAATCATAAGAACAAGAACAAGTAGCAGAAGATGATGAAGAAGATGAAAAAGAAATCAAAAAAAGAAGAGAAAGAAGGGGTAGGAGCAGAAAAAGAAGTAAAAAACGGAAAAAAAGAAAATGAAAAAGAAGATAAAGATGTTGATGATGATGATGATGATGAAGAGAAAGAAGAACAAGTAGAAGAAAAGAAGAAAAGGGAGGAGGAGCAGGAGGAGAGAAAGGAGGAGAAAGAGAGGGAGTAGGAGAAAGCGAAAGAAAAGCAACACTTATTAATAAACACATTCATTCTGTACATACCTTGACAGAATATGCCAAAGAAATGGTCACAGCCAGAGGGAGACCTTCAGGAACAGCTACCACCAACACGGTTACACCGATGATGAAGAAGTCTACAAACTCCTGCAAGTGACTGTTGTTCCAGCTATTCTTGTGGATGCCATACTCCACGATGCAGAACCGGCAAATAAGGACCAATGTGGTCAGTACAGCGACAGTACAACCTGTTGGGCAAGACAAGTGATTTGAAATCTTGAGTCATGCAACATTAGACGTATAAAAACTAATTTTTTGTTTGTTGTAAATGCTGATCCTTTTCTCAAGAATGTTTGAATCAAAGGACATGTCGTCGACCGGCTGGCAGAAGGGGGTTTTCAAATTATTCGCATTTAAAGATTTGTTTTATATTTAAACTGCTTTCTGTCCCAAAAATTGATTAAAAACTTGAAAGACTAATAGAAATGTTAGAGTAGAACACGGTCACAATTTTTTGTTGGAAATAATTCAGTTTTATAAAAGTTTGAGGCGATATAGTGCTAACGCCCTTCTGCTTAACGCTTCATTTTTTACCTGAAGTTCGAGCTAACGCCCTTCTGCCAGCCAGGCGACGATGTTATCCTTAGGCCATCATCACATCAAATGTGCAATAATGCATGGATTAGGAATGATCCACAGAATATTACTTTCCTGAACTCTATCCAAGCATGGACCTACTACGAAGTAGGCCCATGATCCAAGTATGATTTTAATGTCTAAGAGGTCTAGGGCACATGTCAGGGGGAAATTCAATTTCAAGGTACACTGACCTGCATAACCAATTTGGATGGCCAATTTGGTGAGCTTGCCCTGCAGCACAGATTTCCCATCCGATATGCCCTCATCCCTCTCTGGAATGATCATCTTCTTCTTGCCGTTGTGAGGGGCTTCCCCGGGCGAGGTGTCTGGCACCTCTGTATCCGCGTTGTTGCCATCGGCAGCCTTACCATCAACTGGCACATTATTAGCTGTAGCATGAGAGAGAGACAGACAGACAGACAAAGAGATAGGGAGAGAGACAAACAGAGAGATAAAGAGAGAGAGACAGACATGGAGTCGTAGGGAAAGAGAGGAGAGAGAGGGGAAAGAGAGAGAGAGAGGGGGGGGGGGGAGGAGAGAGAGAGAGGGGGGGAGAGAGAGAGAGAGAGAGAGAGAGGAGGGGCGAGATGGAGGGGGATGTGTAAGCAGAGTAGTAAAGGTGGGGTAAGACACAGAGACAGAGAGACAGAGAGAAGTGAGAGAGAGAGAGAGAGAGAGAGAGAGAGAGAGAGACAGACAAAGAGATAGAGAGAGAGACAAACAGAGAGATAAAGAGAGAGAGACAGACATGGAGTCGTAGGGAAAGAGAGAGAGAGAGGGGGGGGGGAGGAGAGAGAGAGAGGGGGGGAGAGAGAGAGAGAGAGAGAGAGAGAGAGGAGGGGCGAGATGGAGGGGGATGTGTAAGCAGAGTAGTAAAGGTGGGGTAAGACACAGAGACAGAGAGACAGAGAGAAGTGAGAGAGAGAGAGAGAGAGAGAGAGAGAGAGAGAGAGACAGACAAAGAGATAGAGAGAGAGACAAACAGAGAGATAAAGAGAGAGAGACAGACATGGAGTCGTAGGGAAAGAGAGGAGAGAGAGGGGAAAGAGAGAGAGAGAGAGGGAGAGGGGGGGGGGGGAGGAGAGAGAGAGAGGGGGAGAGAGAGAGAGAGAGAGGAGGGGCGAGATGGAGGGGGATGTGTAAGCAGAGTAGTGAAGGTGGGGTAAGACACAGAGACAGAGAGAAGTGAGAGAGAGAGAGAGAGAGAGAGAGGGGAAAGAAATAAAAGTTATAATCAAGATATGACTGAACATGAATAAAACTAAAATGTTATTAATGATGTCATCATATTATCTAGCACTGTAGCAGAAGATCAAGGGTGATCTTATACAGTACTGATAAGTAACCATCAGAGGGTACTATTTATATGTAACAGCCTATATTACCAAAGCAAACTATTTCTACAAAAAAAACACACCAAAAGTCAACAAAAATGTAGAAACTTTTTTTATTCAATGAAATTCATCTCACTACTTAATTAAAGTACATAAAGAGTAATTTCAAGCGTCTAATGTTAAAAAGCCTTTTTTACTTCTGTGAACTTTAAGTACTTGAACCCGAGCCTACTCTGCCCAGTCTTGGCATCATAAAGTAAAGAATAACGAGAGGGTACCGATACTATCCATCCGTCATCAAGGATAAGCCTTCTCGTTCAAGTCTCTCCTGAATGTCTCAAGTGGATAGGGGCTTTCCCTTCGTCCAAAGTCATTAAAATGGTCATGGATTTCCCCGCATTCCATGCACAAACTTTCTCTTTATTTTCTCCCAGCCCAGACCATCTAATTTTCTCACTTCCATTTTTAATTCCTTCCGGGCTGTCCAAGTAATATTTTTTAAGAAGGCAATTTCGAACGACAGCAGAAATACAGAGGAAATAGAGAGCAAATGAAAACTCATAAATAATTACTTGGTTGCTTTTGATGCTGTTTTGAAGATTGGTCACTTGAGGTAACAGTATGAAAAGGGAGATTTTGTGTTTATTTTTTTTTCAAGATTACTATTATAATTTTGTTTCTCCTACCAGAAGCCAAATTTCGTAATTGGTATCATAGTTAATGGTCCAGTTTCAGGACTGAGCACAAAGTACATTAATCCTAGTAAAATGCTCATTAGAAAACACATTAAGTACCAAATCATTATTCATATTTTTGAGGGAAGGGGCTGCCCCTCTTCCCTCAAACAAGATTTAAATACCCTGCTTTAGATCAGTTTCAGTGCTTTTACCGCTAAATATTTACATGGATGACAGTTAACTCTGATTTAGGCGGAGATTAATCCTACCCAAAGTACTAATCTTCAAGAAGGATAAGACGATACTACAGAAAATACAGATCAAACAACAACAAAAAGTTGAAACACGATTCCCTGCGATTATTTGGAAGTGGATCATTTTATCTTCCATGTAGTACACTAATCAAGCTGCTATGCTTCAACCCTGCATGTACATGAGTGTATCAGGTTCCTAGCTGATCTCTCACATTCTTACTTTGTCCGATGATGATATGCGTCCGTCGTTCGTGATAGCAGGGCTTTCGTATCATCTTTCACTCCCCGGAATTTCTTTGCGAGCTTAATCCTACGATCTATAAGGGTGTTACCTCTTTACAAGCCTTGAGAAAGGTTTTCTATTTTACGATCAGTAATTAATCTACCCAGGTGCCATAACCGATTGACACTCCCACTGCTCACTAATAGGTGTTTTGACTTGGAATGAAATTTATTACAATATATTTATTACAACGTATTTATTTCAAAGGCACTGAACTACATGTATATCAGAGCTGCAAGATCCTTTAAGGTTATAGCAATGATTAGGATACACTAAAGACATTTCCCTTTCTTGTTGCTGTTTTTAATCTTTTTCTTCCTCTTTCTCTTTCTTTACTTTTTTATTGTTTTTGTTGTTGCCATTTACAAATAAATGATTTGTTTTGCCCTGAGCAGGCATTCTTTCTCCTCTTCGCTTCATGGCTAAAATGATTTCACTCATTTTCACCTGGCTTTAAAATTTCAATATATCCTGATATATCTAAAAATATCTAAGTATGAAAATTTAACACCTATATCTTTTTCTCTGATATAAGTGGAGATAAGCATAATACAACCCATATTAACACATTATCACTTTTGAAAAGTGATGGCATTACACATCAGTCTACATCACATAAGAAAACCATAAATAGATCTACGGGTATATCAGATTTCCTAAATGCCTATTAAATCCAACACATCCAGGTGAACTGATGTTTACAGATTCAAACAAATCTAAATATAGCCCATTACTCATGCTATATATCTATACACAAGTCATTTCCTAAACAAAGCTGAGAACATGATATGCTGTGGATTATATTTTCTACTCATCTGGCATGAATCCAAATTGATGTTTGTAAATGGGAATGTTGCCCAAACTATGTAATATGAAAACAAAACGTGACAGGCCTGGATGTTTGGAAAAATTATTGTTTGTTTAAAGGCAGAAGGGCATTAAAGGGGATATCCACTTTGATATTAAGTTGGTGTTTCACAGAAGCAGAAAAATGAGAGGAACAGGACAGTGAAAGTTTGAGCAAAATCCTATCAAAAAAAAAAAAGTTAAGATTTTTTGAAGTTGCGATCAATCAAACACAAATAGGCAACTCTGTGACGTTTCTTGGGAGGTCTCCTCCCATTTGCCCTGTAGGCCTACTGAATTAAAAAAAAAAAATCCCTTAAGAGACATACATCCCCAAAAATAAATTGATAAAGAATCAAATACATCTTATATCAATAAAAATTGCTTCCCTAAAAATATTGATAAAGAATCAAATATATCTTATATCATAAAGAATTGCTTCCCTAAAAATGTTGATAAAGAATCAAATATATCTTATATCAATAAGAATTGCTTCCCCAAAATTAAATTGATAAAGAATCAAATACATCTTATATCATTAAAAATTGCTTCCCTAAAAATATTGATAAAGAATCAAATATATCTTATATCATAAAGAAATTCTTCCCTAAAAATGTTGATAAAGAATCAAATATATCTTATATCATTAAGAATTGCTTCAATAAAAATATTGATAAAGAATCAAATAAATCTTATATCATAAAGAATTGCTTCCCCAAAAATAAATTGATAAAGAATCAAATATATCTTATATCATTAAGAATTGCTTCCCTAAAAATATTGATAAAGAATCAAATATATCTTATATCATAAAGAATTGCTTCCCTAAAAATGTTGATAAAGAATCAAATATATCTTATATCATTAAGAATTGCTTCAATAAAAATATTGATAAAGAATCAAATAAATCTTATATCATAAAGAATTGCTTCCCTAAAAATGTTGATAAAGACTCAAATATATCTTATATCATTAAGAATTGCTTCCCTAAAAATGTTGAGAAAGAATCAAATAAATCTTATATCATTAAGAATTGCTTCCCCAAAATTAAATTGATAAAGAATCAAATATATCTTATATCATTAAGAATTGCTTCCCTAAAGATATTGATAAAGAATCAAATATATCTTATATCATAAAGAATTGCTTCCCTAAAAATGTTGATAAAGAATCAAATATATCTTATATCATTAAGAATTGCTTCAATAAAAATATTGATAAAGAATCAAATAAATCTTGTATCATAAAGAATTGCTTCCCTAAAAATGTTGATAAAGAATCAAATATATCTTATATCATAAAGAATTGCTTCCCTAAAAATGTTGAGAAAGAATCAAATATATCTTATATCATAAAGAATTGCTTCCCTAAAAATAAATTGATAAAGAATCAAATATATCTTATATCATAAAGAATTGCTTCCCTAAATTTTTTGATAAAGAATCAAATATATCTTATATCTTAAAGAATTGCTTCCCTAAAAATATTGATAAAGAATCAAATATATCTTATGAATATTGATAAAATACAAACTGTAGTCCACCAAATATCTCAAGAATCATATGTAAAATTAATTTGGCGTATCTTCATGCAAATAATCAAATTTAGAAATAAAAATATTTGTCTAAAAATACACTGATTTATGACAACATTTAACAATTCAACAAACTTTCCATCAATGATATTGCTCTGCCCATCTTCTATGAGGACACTTAGGACAATGAATACTACAATTTTCTATTAAACCTCATCTTTAAAAAAATTTACAACCTGAATTTGTTTTAACCATCCTTATCATTGATATTCGAATCCAATGAAACATGAAAGAAAGCAGATTGTCAAATCTCTAATTCTTACCTCGCTTGTAAGGTATATCCTCTTCGATTTCCACACTACAACTGCAATGCACGGAATACATTTTGCCTCATTAATGCACTTCCCATCAAAGATCAAAACAAATCATAGAGTAAACCCCAAAGTCAAACAGAAAAGAGACAGTACAGGAGATCAAAGTGGCCGACACTCCAAACTTGTTAATCCAATTCTTCACACCCACCCTGTCAAAAATATACACATCACACTTCAGGCAACCAAAATGTGAAATATAGTTCTGGGTGACTCTCGCAGTCGCAGGTCGTAGTAAATTTTGCATATCAGATTTCTTAGCATGTGCCAAGTTGAAAACAGGACGGGATCCTCTTCGATTACATTTACAGAGCAATATGTGACCTATAATTAACCCCAAATTATCAGTTTCCATATTGTTTGTAAAAACTATTAGAGGCCAACTGCCAGGAAAAAAAATGACATCACACACCCTACTATCAAAACACCTCTCTTTTAATGTATTGGTAGTTTAATTGATCGTATTACTAAAATAATGTTTAATTACAGGTATCTCACAAATTCTGGCAATGTTATAGTTTTTTTTTAAATCCATTTTATTTTTATTTGACCTAAATGCTCAAACACAAATATATTACAGAAGAAGCAATATCAACTTGACTAAAAATTAATTTTGCCGTAATGTCAGGGGAAGGCAATGTTTGCTTGGAACAATCAGCTTTATGATTGTCAAATCCCTGAATATCCCTTTTGAAATTCATATTCATCTCACAATCAAAGACTTATCTCAAAATAAATTGCTCAGATTTTCTTGCTCTTCCCTCCAGAACATGGAATAACAATGAGCACTACATCTTTTCTCCGACAACATTTGAAGGCATTAGACTTGTATGTATTTCCACAATCTAAATATAGCTAACATCATTCTCTGAAGGCAGAGGGGTATCGAGGAAACAACTGGATTTACTAATGAGATTCAGATCTCTCTTTTCAACTAATGTGTCGAGATATGTCGTAAAGGGGGAAGAAGATAATAAAGCTCTCGGAAGCAATTTTCAATAATCCTGAGAAGTCTGATTTGAAAATGAGATACATTTTTACAATCCTAACATTTTAGTGGCTGAATTTGATAGGCATGATATATTTATCAGTTGGGGAAAAATGATTGAAGTGTGTGTATATGGATTGCAGCACTGTTTTCACTTCTCATGAATCATGAGGTTTATAAACAGTTTGAAGGAAAATGAATACCCTCAATGATTGGAAATGGCATATAAAGTGATTTCTTCTATGCAAAACACCCATGGCAACTACAAACACATTGCTCTAGAACATTCTGGCTTTCTTTGTATTTTGTCAGTATGGAAGAACAACAACTGAAAAAACCCATAAAAAACAACTGCACAAAATCTATAATTAAAATCTGAAACAGAAAAATATCATGCCTCAAAAACACAATTCTGATTAACTACGTGGCAACTGTTTATTAGTTAGTAGAGCTAAATATCCTACGTTTGCAAGTGCCCTTGTCTGTGAATGTGCATAATGGCACACTCTATAACAACATGCAACATAGTTTGAGTCTCTACTTTGGCAATATATATTCATTGTAAAAGCATGCCAAAATTGTTGGGAAAGGGTCTGACTAAAGAATTTTCATTTCCAACACTCAAATGTCAACTTTTACATAAAAAATCCTGGATTACATATCGAATGAATGACATTTGCAGACAAAGGGTGTTAATACTGCTGCAATGCTAAAATGACACAGCCGTCTCTTCTCGCGAAAATGAAATTGTTCTTGATCAAATTTTGATGAGATTTTTTGGCACATTTACTGTGTATAACATCAGAAATGACACAAAAAGAATTGAATATATATTTCTTTTTCATTTTCAATCAAATCTTTTAGGTTCCAGATATAGGGTTCCCCCTCATACCTCCCTCTCTTTACGCATTATAACATATATATACACGTACTTTCAGTACTTGTATTAATTGTTTTAAAAGGGGGAGGGGAGAAGAACAAAAAAAGAAAAAAGAAGAAACAAACATCTTCCATCAACAAACCACCATAAAGGAAAAATCTGTTATCTCATTTTAATTCAATTTGTTTGTTGTAAATCTAAGTATTATGTAAGAAACATCATGCACTTTAAATAAACCTAAAAGTGACAAACACCACTGTCTCTGTGCTCTCAACTCAGAAACAAGAAAAAGTTATTAGTATGGTCATCACAGTAAGTTAGTTTTAGTCCAAGACCGTGCTGTGAATAACGGACTATGTTCCAAATTGTGTGTAAAATGTGTAAGACAGAAAGCAGGGCTCCACACTAACTCTTTTCACATGGGGTCCTGTCTGAAATGTTAGATCGTGGGACCCTGGACAATTTCCAGAATTTGAGGTTCATAGAATACCCTTCAAGCCTACATTTACAGTACCCATGTCAGTGTCGAGCCCCGCAGTAAGTAAGTCAAAGTCTGTTTATTATGTTATAGAACCTTGTTAGTTCTACATCATTCACAAGAAGTGGATAATCATACCTATGTAAATCACTTTTCTCTTGTCTGTCAAGAAAAGAGAACAAAGTCAATAATAGTTTTGGGAAAAAAACTAACATTGATTACTTGCACAAGTACTGTATGTACATGAATACAAGACACTCATGATAGACAATTCACCAAAAACTCTTCTGTTCTTGACATGTCCAATCGTGAAGTTTGGATTGGCTCACAGACACCTAATATGTGATATAATATCTCAAATTCTTTCTTGTTACATATTATATATTATTCTGTTTCAATGTATTGATATGCTGCTAACATGGAAATAAACATCACATCAAACCATATCAAAAGTTGAAATTTACAAAAAATGATCCATAAAAGAAACAAATGTTGTTCTTACTGTCATTATTGCCAATGGCTGCCTCTTCCATCTCCAGCTTCTGGCCTCGTTGACCTTTGACATCTAGTAGGAGGGAGAAGATCTGTCCCGTCTGTGAGTTGAGACCTACAGCCGTCACGACCATCTTCCCGCTTCCTTCCAAGACATGAGTTCCTGCACGGTGACGAAAGAAGAAAGTTTGCGGTTGAGACAGAAATCTTGAAAAAAAAATTAAAGGATTAATTGAAGAAATGAAGAATATGTCATCATACAATTAACCCTAACCCTAAACCTGACCCTAGACCCCTGGGCCTGACACCAATTCTCACCTTAACCCTAATCTTAACCCTAACCCTAACACTACCCCAGACCATGGCCCTGACCCTAACCCTAATACATTGTACTGACGCATATTTCGGTTATTATCCCAGTTAGCAGTTTTATTCAGTTAGCAGGGATGACTCTTAAATTATTAAAATGCTTTCAATGAGGGCCCTGCCAAATACATGTACATACTATGCTATATCATGAAAGCTACTGTTAGAATAAAATACACTGCAAATAATAGATGTGAATCATCAGTAAAGATATATGAACGACATATCAAACATATCAAATTGTAAGATTATCCCCAATGAGAAAGTCATTTGGAGAGAAAGTCCTCTTAGTTCTAGAAATGAACTACATTGACGGAAAAATTGTATGAAAGGAAAGTGTTATTCACATAGTATATATGCAAACAATTTTAAACAAACTTGCTGAAATTTACAAACCAACACAGATCCACAATATCACATACATGTAAATGCGACACTGATCCACATACATATATGCCCATTGGCAGTCCAATCTGCCTAATTTCCTAAATGTATTTGCTTCTTCTTTTATACATACTTTTTTTGTCTATAGCCTCTTGAAGATTTTTAGTGTTCAACATTCACTTTTGTGGATTCTGTGAAAATAAGTTATCATCAGAGCTGATGATTTCCTTTAACAAAAATTCCTCCGCTCTCTTCCAAGAGATAGATCGGCAGAGGTACACGTGTTTAATGTAGCATGCGCAACAGGCGGTCGTCTAATCAATAACAGACTTCGCTTTGAGCTTGGGTTTTCCAGTTTCTGAATTTTATTATGCTGTCTACGGCAGGTAGCTACATATACATTATTTCAACCTAGCATAACTTCACTAGGCCATTACAAGTTTTAATCATATCCATATTAAAATGATTCAAAAAATCAATAGGCGCATGGGTATAGGATTTTGAATTTGATCCGCTCTATTTGGTTGTGTCCAAAATTGGCTTAAGAGCGTGTTTTTTCAGAGGCACAAACTTAATATAAAAGAAACGACAGTACTATGATAAAGGTGAACATCTTTCATAAGTTTCATTCCTAATACATGTACATAGCTCTTCTTCACTTATATTACATCTAATGTTGAACATCCAAGAAAGGTCGACTATGCAGTTGGCATCAACTGTTCAGGCCAACATGGTGGGACAATGTTGCACTCTTTGAAAAGGCAGCACTGATTAATCACATGATTAACCTAGTAATTAGAACTGATTGTATACAAATTACATGCAACATTCAAGTAATCCATGTACACTTGTGAAATGTACATGGATTCCTCATGCCATCCTAAATCTCTTCCAAATGCTAGTAATTATAGGAATTTTTCATCCATTTCAATAATGAAAAAGAAATAAGTTTAAATGAATGCTGCCAGCAATTGTGTTTCCTTGGATCTCATAAATCTCCCCTACCAATAAACTGCTCTAACGATGATAGGATGGCCCCAGCCAGCTTCATGATTTGATCTGATGCGAGCTCATACCAGAGACATACCAGAGACAGGATTCCTGCTAACAGTTATAATTTCGGGGCATGAAGTAACTCAATAAATGAAGATCTAATCAAGTCTGTATTACAGAGTGCACTGGGGTAATAATGAGAGTTGGATAGGGGGGGGGGGGCATAGCAAGCTCCGATGCTTTAGAGGACCAAGGGTTGCATTCATCAGATACTGGTATAGGATATCATCAGCTATAGCATGTCTAACGATGTATTTTTCTTTAATACTCTGGGCGAGATGAATTCTGCATTGCTTATTAATATAGGTAACCATTAATAATTAAGAAACATGCAATAGAAAAACATTTTGCTCTCCCGGAACTCTCTTTGTTGGACAGTATGGAAATCTCATATTGAGATTGCAGTATGTTTGTGATATTATCTTTTGGTCCACAACTAACAGCCAAATGATAATTCAATATAAAAACTAATGTTCACACGATAATTTTTGATTTGCACAATAAAAGTGAAATTACCAGAGTAGATTTTTTGGTTTTGGGTTTTTCAGAGCTCAATTTGAGTCTCGCACAGCCATTGGAGAGCTATCCAAAGTCATATCACTATCTGCTTCTATGCATTTTTTTAATGGTTAGATGATGATGATAGTGGTTTCCAAAGCGAAACGCAATCAATATGTTTACATCTAACTAGGCAAGAGCATTGCCACAGGGGACAATGATCTTGAGGGCGCCATTTACAATGTATTACATGTAAGCTATGTAGGAATTGTGTATCATTATTGTTGTTTGTAATTAATTATTTTCATGTATCAGGCATAAATGTTCATTTCTATTCCGCCCTTTTCCTTCTTTTCTAAGCGCATAGGGACTTTCTTTGTGTGAGTGATATGCGCTATACAAATAACGTTCATTATTATTATTATTATTAAAATGGAAGCGAGGTCAGAGGTCAATATATGAGGATAGGAACTCAACCATGAAATAGAGCTTGTATCTTGACTTGTGGAAAAAAGAATGATATACAGTTCACAACAAAATTGTTTTGATTCTTTAACAAATTTGTTTCTGGGATAATTGGTGTGTTCTGGTTGATGTTAAATGAACATGCAACAAACAATTGTAAGAATAACTAAACGAGACAATTTACAAAATCCCGGTAGTCCAGCTTTCATTCTCAAGAAAAACACAAAAGACTTTAAAATCAGGGGTATGAATAATTTTGTTGTTAACTGTAAATAAGGAATAAGGCACGGGGTGAAAGATAGATATTGTCGAGATATTGAAAGAAACAGTGACAATAAAATTTACTGTGATAAGAAATTGGTTGGTGGGGAGATGGTAAACCTATCAATATCGGGTATCGAGGATGGTTAGAAAAGAAGATCGAAACTGAAAGAAACTGATTAATATAAAAAAGATGACAGCAGAAAACATCAGCATGTGTTTGATAGCATCAGGTTGAATTGCAGTGACCTACTTCCCTCTCATATGACAATATTGTCTGCTAAGAGCCAAATAAAGCATGATCTTTGTATCCTTCAACAGACTTAATACCCTTCTGGGTCTCTGCAGACATTTTGTAAATTAAAGAAGTAGTCCAAGGAGTTGTAACATGACTCTTGTAAGAGGCAATTTCTCTAAAATAAATAGTCCAATTTGAAAGGCTCTTCCCTGCATCTCCTACGTTTCCAGCAATCTCTCCATCTTGTATTAATTTCACTGGTTTAATCTCCATTGTGATCAGATATTTGAACTAAATATGAAGGAAATACCATAAGAGAAAGTCCTACTTAGCATTTAAAGTAAAGGGAATATATCTGCTTTCACTACTGAATCGACTTAGTCTTATCTGTAGTAATAATGCAACTAGAGCCATTCGAGAGGAAACTTCCCTGCCAATCCACGGCATGCGCTTGATATCTCAGGCAGTGCATAATTCCGTGCATGCTAGCAGCACATCGGCAGCAAGAAGCTGACCGGCTTGGATGCACCCGCCCGAAGACCTCCCTCGAGCGGTGTGTCCCGAGAATGACCTACAGAACGCTGCTACCTGAGATAACAGACACGAGATATATGCGGAGGGGCCCTGTCACGGTGAGCAGCAAATTGGGGCTCGGCGGCGACAGGAATACGTGTGTGCGCCGCGGCTCCGAGGAAATGCAGATTTATGAGCGACTTGATAGGTCAGCGAAGAGTGTGATAAGTAGGTTCTATGATTAGGTTTGTGAGGCTTAGTTTACTTCAAACATTTGTTAAACACTATTGGGATAAACATACATTTACAACACTTATAACAGCAGCCGTGTCAATACGGAACTACCAACTGTTGAATCGTTCACATTGTCATGTTAAGATAACTTCATATAGAGTGAACTCTTACAAGCAGTTGTGGATATTATTGCGGGGGGAGGGGGGGGGGGGGGGGCTTGAGGTGGGAGGTGCAAAATTGATTGATTGTAAGTGGTACTTCAAGAACACTCTTGCTAGTCATGTGTATTAGAAACAATGTCCTGTAGACTCTTTTACTATCTAACCAAGATAGCAACTTAGCATACAGTGGTGGAAGTAGGGAGTAATAGAGAGAAGCTGAAGCAAGAATGGACAAAAAGGCAATTGGGATGTCCCAAAAATTTGAAAAAAATAAAAATGATAAACCTGAATTTTACATATTTGTCTGACTGACATGGAAATAAATAGAACATCAGTCCTATAAATATTTGAATTAAAATAGATATTATGATTTCACAAAATCCTATATCTCAACCTGACAAAAGGTACATAGCTGTTATACTCCTTGTACAGACACAAATCAATTGTGATACATGAGAGGACTGATAAAAGAATGATCTCAATTTACCAAAGTCATCAAGCCAGCCAGCTCACCAATCAAATACAAGTTAATCTGTTTACATCTCCCACTGTTATAAAGGTGCCGATTGCAATATTTAGACCTCTTCAAATTGCCGCTGCTTGCTTTTAATCTCCTCTTTCTTTTCCCCTGCTCTTGCTTTTAAATAAATGCATGCATGAGGCCATGCTACCAAGGAGGGCTTGCCAGGGAGAATTACAAACACAACCTCTACCCTTTAGAAAGGGCTTAATTTTTCTTTTAGCCGAGGCTCTCACCTTTCTCTTCCCCTCTTCCCACTCTCTATCTCCCTCTTTATTTTTTATTGAGCGAATTCCGGGCCACGAGCTAGCTCGTGTGCATTTGTTCAGCCGAAGAGGCACGACACAGTTTCATTGCATTATGACAATTGAAGATGTCAGAATTCGGGATCAGTGTGGGGTTCTGCCAAGACACTTGACGAACATGTCTGAATTTGATCTTACCGATGCAGCCATTTACACACAAGACTAGGCAGGTTCATGATAAGTGTACTGCGGATTACCTGAAATGCCTTTGTCACTCCAGTTTAAAGTTAAACTCTTTCTTTCTCTCTCCCTCATTGACTAAATAATGCTACAACTGAAACAGTTCAGACACGTTCTTTGTTACAGTTCCTGGTTTTGTCTCTTCTATTTCCACTTCTGTGAACAACCATTCGTCTTTCGTTAACCATGAAATGTATATGTAATTCATTTGATAAAGAGTGTGCTTACATTCATTAAGGAAACCCCTTTAGTACAGACAATTTACTTTTGCTTTCCCGATAAATTTTGTGTTGAATATAAGAGAAGGAAATTGGCACTAGGGTAACAAAGCCCTCCCTATTTTTTACAAATACATGTAGAACATAGGTCTAGTTACCTTGTGACAAAAATGAACACCTTTGATGTGAGCAGGTTGTGACGCCGAACCAAAATACTTCAAAGAGAAATCTAGTTACATGAGTCAACACGTAGAGCTCATGCTGTAGAGTATTTGTAAATACGTTCAGAGCAGCTTCTCTCTCTCTCTCTATTTCAACGTGTGTGCATCTTCCTCAAGTTCTCTCTCCACACTCAAGGTGTGCCGATGTATCGTTTTGGGAAACGCAGAGGAAACTTGTTCCCGGAAAGCGGCATTTTAAGAAGTGATATTGTGTTTCCCCGAAGATGGCGCGGCCATGAATTATTCAGGGTTTTCTCTCATTGTGAATTTGTTTTATTGGGTATTGATGATGTCTCTCCTTTATGACCTAATTTCAGTTTCATCCCTCCCAGTCAGTATGACCTCATTTTCTTGTATGATGAATGGAGGGGGATATCAATAATTCCTTTTCTCATTATTAATATGTTGTAATGTATAACTTGAGGGCTTAAAAATGAACCAATCAAACATCCGAAAATAATTCTTTTTAATCTATAAGTTTTATTCTACAATCGTCATATTATCTGTTTGCACTATGTTAAAATTATCTCAATATCATTATACATGTACTCAAAAAGATTTATGTACCTGGACAGCAAAAATTAAGGGCCAATTACTATTAATTTCAAATGAAGGTGGTAATAGTGGATATTTTATTCTGAATAAAAGTACAAGCACTAAAATCCACTCTAGCCAATAAGGTGTGGCTCTATATTTCTTGAAATGTGCATGCGTCTGTTGAAGACCTTTTGTATTTCTTGTTTCTTTTTCCATTTTAAATCATACAAGGCACAGCCACCTGCAAGAATCAATTTCATCAGACTAATCAATACACCATGATTAATTCACCATCACTAGTCAAATAACAAGAAAAAAACTTGAACGAAGAACTTGGTTCAAAATTGAACTCTCCCCATTAATGAGTGAGAGAACACTGACTGTACCATGACAAGAATGACCACTACAACGTTCTTAACGGACGAGGAGAGGACAGTTATCCCACTCTATTTATCTCAAAGATGAAGGATGAACCCTAAAAGGTAGAATAACAAAGCCGATCAGTCCTCCCATTGTCCAAACATTGCCGTGGTCTCGAGATGATGATCCGTCTGGGCAGCGTGGGGATCTAGCGCACATGTTGTGAGTGAAAACCCAAGGAATAGCTCATGTGCAGTGAAACAACAGATCGTCAGGAATAGACTTACGGTGGAAGATATCCCCCCCCCCCCCATGGTAAGGTACCCATCATCATTCTCTGAGGCATGGTGTCATCATGTGAAATGCAAAGAAGAGGAACGACAGACAACAATGTGGAGTTGCACTAAGATTCGGTACCCTGTAAAGTTGACCAGTAAAAACAAATTTTTCATCAATTCTCTTGGCATTTTCATCATGCCTTGTACATATTCTCATGAAGTGCTCTCAAATGTAGTGATATATTTGGTCCTAAATCCGAAAATTGAATGTGAATGATTCACAATTTTCACGAGGGATTTGGATTTTGCAATTTCCATTCCGTAAAATTGCTCTAATTTACAAATCGCAACATTTTCTGTTTTTATAGAACACTTCTCCCTTCTTCTTCCACAGAATAAACAACTGGTACACATGTCTTGGGGTAAGACTATCAGTATGAAAACAGACTCACATTGTGTGGTGATAGTCCTCTCTCATTTATGTAAAGGGCAATGTCCTTTTTGCCTACATTTTTTGATGAGGAGGAATTTGCGGCAAGATTGGACAAAATTGAATCACTTCCAATTTCACCCCCAAATATAATAAATGTGTTTTTCTTTCCTTCTGAATGAAGTGGAGCACACTTATTGCATCCACAATATTATATAGATGCATGAATGGCTCTTCTTTAAAAAACAAATGAAAAGCTAGTTTGCTAAGGATTTTAATACCAATCACAAGAGAATGAACATTCAAAGAAATATGA
Organism: Strongylocentrotus droebachiensis; assembly: GCA_035222895.1. NCBI lineage: Eukaryota > Metazoa > Echinodermata > Echinoidea > Camarodonta > Strongylocentrotidae > Strongylocentrotus > Strongylocentrotus droebachiensis. Next base: position 114,742 of record JAVYIG010002168.1, read on the forward strand.
AAAATATTTCAAAGGAAAAAAAAAGTGTTCACACAAACTGCCCAATCATACTTGATTTGATGGTCATACGTACATATGAAAGCAAGATATGCAGTTGCAAGACATAAACAAAACAACAGATTAAAGATTGTATGTATGCATGTTTCACGCTGCTCCGTTTTCTTTGAAATTACCATTATTGACGTGCAAAATTGGGAGTGCAAACACAACCGGGAGGGAAAAGAGAAGTTGTGTGACAAACATGATGGCATGAGTTTGTTTGGAGAGGAAACAAATCCAACAGAGGTAGATTGGCAAGTGTGACTGACATCTGGTTCATACAACACTCTTAATCTCTGTTAGGAATGATGCAGAAGCTGACAAGGAGAAAATTGGGGGAGGAGGTCGATGATGAGGGTCTGTAGGAGGTGATGGAGGAAGAGGAGGAGGAGGAGGAGAATGGAGGATGAGGAGGAGAATGGTATGATGGCCAGTTGAGAGATGGGGAAATGAGGAGCAAAAGGGGAGGAGTGAAAATATGGAATGCAACCTTTGGTATTATGACTATCATGGGAATTAAATCATACATCAACTCTCAGACTTGGAGAAAGTAGTCAAAGATACCAATAAATGCATCTAGAACAAGAGGAGAACCATTATCAAGACTGTACAGCATTCATTTGGAGCGTCTAGACAGATCTTCTAATTGTTAAGATTAACATTACGCTGAACATTACTGTTGATTTTTAGGATAAAAAAGGTGGTTGAATATTAAAGCTATATGAACCCTCACAGCTATTCCACCTAGAAAACCTCCAATTACATTATTGGTATACCCACAAATGCACATCTTCAGGTGCATGCGTTCATAATGGCAGATTTTTTTTTTCATACAGCCAAAAGAGGATGGAAACAAGAAATGGCTGAATACATTGGCCAGGTTGAAGAGCTTTTGTCCATTATTACCCAACCACAAATTGAAAAGTAACACGAGGCATTTACAGCTACTTCATCATCATACAAATCAATATTGGTGCCATTAAGTGATATTTTTTAATGGCTGGCTGGACCATGGCATAGACTTGAATGGATGATGACCTGGAGCTATCTATTAGGAATTGATATTAGAACAGTGGGAAGGTATAGAGGGGGATAATAAAGCAAGGAGACAGTGATAATTGTGCTTGGATACAACAGAGCTTTCTCTTTTCTTGTCATTGTGTTCTTCAGGTCGTGATGAGATTGCCATTTCATTTCCATTTCTGCAGCAGTTACATCACTTATCAATCTGAGTCATATGTATTCTTTAAATTTCTTTTTAAAAAAGGAAAAAGATTCTTTACAAAAGTGGTACACGCACATCTTGTATAAGCCTTGGCAACCATTTAACAAAAGAATAAGACAGTTCAGTCTGATTTGAGCAATAAATATGCATTGGCACAAAAATAATGGAGAAAAAAATTCACCTGGTTTAGAATATTAAATCTAAAGAAAAGACATCCATGTAACTAGTTTCTTATAAAGCAATTGTTCACACCTGATGAGGTTAAACATCTTAACAAAATTGTGGAAACAAAGCGAAACGATAAATAACTCAAAATGGCTTTTTAGGCTGGCTGTTTACCACCTCTTAGGGGAACATTGGTGAATACTTGGGCACACGTCCCTCCTCTATCATACACTTGTGAAGTCAACATTCATTTCCTATGGTTTATTATCTCAAATCAACGTCCATTCTGAAATTCCATCTGAATGCAGTGATACACCATTCCCCTTCCTGACAAACACTGCCACACTCCAAATAAATATCAGTGAATGATCATCAGTGATGATTCCACACATCGGGAGATATGTCCCAGAGTTAAAGATAAAGTCGAGTTCTGCTGGGCCCCGTTTTTAATGAAGAGTTGATATCAATCGCAACTTATTTGTGATTGATATCAATCGTAAATTATTTGTGATTGCTATCAATCGCAACTATGCACATAAGAGATAGGGGGCTGCAAACTTGCGATTGATTAGAGGACTTCCGATTGATTTGGGATTGATTTGGATCAATCGCAACTCTTTATAAGAAGGGGCCATTGGAATTGGATTTTGAATGAAACTACCCGGAAGCAAATGGGAAAGATTGATTACATGTATGTAGGAATTGGTGTATAAATGTAAGGTTTCAAAATCATCAAATTGATGAGAAATTGATGAAAAGCACACAGAAATGAGTAGATGGGACTACACACAAATGACATGACTGTTTGGTCCAAGCACTTTAGTTATTTCAAGTCATATTTTGAATATTTTGAATATGAAGAGCAATCTTTTTCAGGGGACATTTCTATTATGACTTTCTTCCAAACTGACATAAAATAAAAAGAGTAAGCTCACAAATAATTTTCCATCTTTACCAAAACTGGACCTTCTCTTTAAGCATGCTGCTCAAAGCTATGCTGGCATGTAATCACCAGGGAGATGAAACTTGATACAGCTGGCATTTATCGCAGAATATCCACCAAGATAAATATACTGAGATAGCTGATTTGCTTTAATGAACAGATCCATTTCAATAACGCAGTAAATGGCACACCACTTTTAGCTGCAGCTAAACGGGGCCCAACTGGAAGCCTATATGTGTACAACAGCTGTAGTATATACACTCTATGTTGTGTCATATTAAAACTACAGCATTTCTTTTTTAACCTAAAACTGCTACCCGAATATGTTGAATTTTCCAGCTTAATTAATAATTAAATATTATGCAATGAATGCAAGGCTCTATGGAATTTGTTGAATGCAAGGACAACGAATGATCCTGGTATAATGATGTAACTATTTGTAAAGCGCTTAGAGACATTTGTATTAAGCGCTATATCAAAATTAAATATCATTATTATTATTAATCCCTTATTGTAATATCGGTATGTGCATTTATCATTGGCTATCAATTCAATCTAACACTAAATGTTTATTTATCTAGAATCTCAATAAATGAAAAATGTATTCAAACATGTAACAAACAAAAAACACCAAAAAAGTCTAGCTTCACACAAGTATAGTGAAATGGGGATGTTGTCTTGAGTAGATATTAAAACATTATCCAATGACTAATGGTTATATCTAAACATCTCAATCTCATTCTGCTATGGGGGATGTTATCTTGAGTAGATTTAAAAACACTATCCAAGTATGATGGCTACATGCAACCATTCTAAATTTTCCTTTTCTGGATCAGGCTATAAAAGCCAGCACTGACTCATTCGACTAAAATTACTTCATTTTACTTTCCTTGTCTGTCTGTCACCCCCCCCCTCCATCTCTGCCTCTCTCTCTCGCTCTCTTTCTCTCGCTCTCTCTCTTTGTTATTACAACACTTTTTTTTCCTATGCACTAAACCAAATGCAGTTCTCTCTATACTTTCTTTCTTTCTTTCCCTTGCCCCCCCCCCCCCCCCCCTCTTCCTCTCTCTCCCTCTCTCCCAATTTTCCCCTTCAACTCATCTCTCCATTCCATCCTCCTCCAACTCCCTCCCCTTCTCTGCCCTCCCCATCATACGCTCTTCACCGCATTTTCTCTCCAAACCCTCAAGTTACTATTTTTTCCGCAGTGACCTTTTGTGGGTATACGAGTATTTGTATAAAGGCGGTTGGATTACAGACTGTTAGCCCTAGGTGCCTGTACAACACACACACACGGCCGTCCTCATCCAATCCAATCCACTTCAATCCCAGCATGCATAATCACACACAATATGCAGTCTGACCTGTATTGCTGTACGCTTACTGAATGGCTCTAGAATTGATCCAATGGAATTCCCAAGAGAATCAAAGCACCTACATGTACACAATACCTATGTTTCATGATAACCTACAATGCACACCGCTAGGACTGTCAGTTCCTGAATTTACAACAATATCCATCCATTTTTTTTTATTACAAAGGTCAAAGATAGCTTGTTTTCTTTTAAGTATATAATCTCTTTTATAGAATGTATATATATTTTTCAAACACATAAATAGTTGTTTGGCACTCAACAAATTTCCCCCCTTAGAGAAAATCTTTTTTGACTATTCTGAAAAGAAAATTTTAAACATTATGTATATTGCAGCATAGATGGTGGCTTTTAAATAGCAACATATTAAAACTGTAAATATTTAAAAAGCACCCTTCTCACATAACATGGACTTAGCATTTTGCTACACGAGACAAATTACCTTGTGAGCCGATGACTAAATGGAGTTAACTCTATGTTAAATGCCCTTCTGGCTGTCAGCAGATTCATCGAACCAAAGCATAGAGGCAGGGCCATGTCATATACCATACTTCCTACATGCATACATAGCTGCATAATTTTAATGAGATTTCCTTCAAAGTTTGCTCCCTACAGCTACCTTCACTAATAATCGTCTTATATAAGGCATTGCAACTCCCTGTGTTAACACAGCAGTCCTTATGATCTTTCCGCCTTTAAGCAGATGATATGTACATGTTTGCGGTGTTGGATAAATTAGGGATATAGTGACAGAAATGAAATAAAGCTGGAAGTTGAATTAGGAGAGGAATATCTGGTCACATGTTCAGTTTGAAATAGGATCTCATATAGGTGAATGATAATAGGATATCCACTTTCAAGGGAAACATCATCTGTTTGGAGCGAGAAGGGCATTATACTCCATGTAAACCGATATGAGTTACTTCCCTTCTGGCTCTTAAAGGTACTATGTCCCATTTGCACGCCAAAAAAATGAAAAAGTTAAATTCCAACTGCATTTGAAAGATAATACTAATTTAGAACTTCCCTAAAAAAGGTAAAGCTTGAAAAAGTCTTCAAGTGGGAAAATAATGACTATTAGTTGTCAAATCGACTTTAGGGCTATAGAGCCCAAAAGTAATAGTCTTGATTTTCAGACAATTGTACCGAATGGTCATACGTTTTATGCTGCGCAAAGATTCAATCAGTTTTATCTGGGCCATCACAAAAAGTGGGTTATTGATGTAGACAAATAATGATGTACCCTTTACAACTCTTTTCATGTATGCTATTACCAAAGAAGAAAAAAGGCCAGTCAGTCACTCAATAGTGTCTGACAGTGAAGTCTAGCAAGTAAACCTGTTTCCTTGCATAATTTGAATATGCGGACACTGCTAACGTTTAAATTTCACAGATAGGACATACATGACATATTCATAATTCCTGCAAAGTTCTACAGAATTTGAGGTTGGCTGCAAAAGGGACATAGTACCTTTAACAGATGATGTGTAGTGTAGCATTGATGATATTAAATTTGTCCTAGATCTACACAGTGAATCTCTGTACTGCCACATTGTTGGAATATTATATTCCACAAATGCATGTATGACAAAAGTCACTTGTGGCATTCTACTGTTTGTTCCATTGTCTGGTCAAAGCAGGTAAAAGGTTATCTACAGATATTTTTCTGAAATTACTAGAATCATATCCATAAAAATAGTTCATTACTCATGCCAAATAAATTTATTCACATGTTGCTGTGTTCCTCAATGTATGCTTACGTCTGTGTGAAGTGCTTTCGTACATGAAAGTTTTCCCCACAGTTCAAGATTATGGAGTTTCCTTATAATTTGGATAGTTCCAAAGTCTTGCAAGACAAAAAAATTGATGGAGTCTTATTTACAAGAAAATAAATCATTAAGAATAACTCCTAGTCACATTCAAAGTGATGAAGTAGTTCAAGTAGTCGACATGACCTTTGAAGTATAGGGATGCTGTGCGGCACAATAAAATACCTCAATTTGTCACGATGTAAGCTCTACACATGACAAACATACTTGGCCTTCATACTTAACACAGCATACTTCATATGAGAATCAGCATAGCTCCAGAGCCCTCCCCCCCTACCTCCCCACCCCATCCATTTCATGTTCTCCTATTTGCATGACACACATTTTCCCAGTCATGTAGCTCCCTCCACCTCTGTATGACACAAAATTCTCTCATTGTCATTCACCACACAGGCACTATCACTATGTTACCCCTCCCCCTTCCTCCCTACAAAATAATGACAAACATATTCCCACTAACAGTCACTCTCCCTCTTGCCCATGATAACTGAGCTAATGGAATGCTATCACAGGGGTCTCTACCCTCCTAACTGCAAACCATTCGCTTGAATGTTGCAATCATGTTATTGATTCCAGGGAGAACCAGAAGTGATGGGATTGGCATATGGCTCAGGAATGATAGATCACACCCTGCATCCTTCCAGTCTAACTACATTAAGGTGGCGTACAAAAGAGGTACCAACAACCAAGCAAGATTGTATGTGAAGGTGAGAGTCTTCCATGAACACTGCTTTCTCACATTCATTCATAAATCATTTCAGGAATAGGACACCTATATGAAGTGTAGTCAAACACAGGTTCAGTAGATGGCAAAATATGCAAAGTAAGCCTAAAGTTAGGCTTTACACCAACCAAACAGCTATTACTCTCAAGAAAGAATCAGAATGTTAAAGTGCCCTTCCCATGCGTTTGATCAGACCTGATAGGATGCCCAAAGTTTTTTCTGATATTTTCAATAACCTCAATTAAATTATGGCAAAAAACATACTTTGCATTAAAAATGTTTATCATAAGAATGTTCATCTACATCTGCACAGTTAAACTTTAGTTGATGTATTTAATAATGATTGAGCATCCCATTTTGCTTTTCATATACGAGTCGTTCGTAAAGTGATGCATAACTTTACGAACAGCTTTATGAAACACCCCCCTGCTCTCCTTGCAGGAGGCACTTGTACCTAACCCAAAGACTACTGAATTCCTTCATCGTTCCTTGGCTGAATACAGGAACCATCCAGGTCCTGTAGGCAATGGTATAACAGCAATGACTCTCAGAGACGGGAATGTTATCCTACTGCCGGGTGCCCCCTTCCTCTATAATTAAAGTCAGACCTGTTCTACTTGTAGCACCTGCACTTGACCTTTAACACCCAGAGCCGTGTCGGCAACTGCAGGGAAGCTATCCTCCTGCCCCCTTCCTCTATAGTTAAAACCAGACCTGTTCTACTTGTAGCACCTGCACTTGACCTTTAACACCCAGAGCCGTGTCGGCAACTGCAGGGAAGCTCTGCGGGAAGGATAAGGACTCTCCCAGGCCATGTGAAAGCTATCCTAGACCCCAATGTGTCACAAACACTTGACCTCTGGCATACGACCACACTGTGGCAGCTGACAGGTATCATGAAGGGGCTGAAACCACAGGAGATGACAGTCTCTGAGCACTTGGTGAGGTCTCTGCAAGGATCTTGAACATAAATCGATGTGATGCATCCGAGGTCTTAGAGTCACTTAACATACCACTTATTCATGAGCTGATTTTGGGGTTTACCTGACAAGGAAGATTTCCTTTCTAGCTGAATTAGGGAGATAATCTTTTCTGAAAGGGTTATGCATTTACTCGTTTGGGCTATACGTACTGTAGTCAATACAATTTTTGAATCTTAGACAATACTAATTCTTAGTCATGCGCCTACTATGAAAGTAGACTGGCCTCTCCTGACACAGCTGACAGGCATCAGAATGAGATCTATAGTTTGATTCTGCATCCCAAGTCAGAATCAAAGAATTTATCAGATGCATACAGATCCACAATTAATGTGACTGTCATACAAGTTTACATGTATGCCTGTAATATTCCAGCATTAATTTTCATTCTACATGAATCCTAAGAAAGCATTCATGTGCTTGTAAGAAATCAACCACAGGATGTGCATGTTCAAGTAGAAGCTCAATAATAGAAGCTCAATCCTTTCTAAACACAAGACCATTGCTCTATCTACTTAGCATGAGCCTTACATTAAATCCAAAACAAACCCTCCATTTATTTCTAACCTCAAACAGTAGGCTCCTGCTGCATTCAAAATCAATAAGGTACGGACCGGGTCAACCCCTCAACACAGTTTTTACAATGCAATATGCATCCAAGCAAGAGGCAATAGACCTGCATTTGTTGGTGAGTAACACACGACACCTGCTGAATTCCTTCACGGTACTACCAGCATGAGACGGGATCAAGGGGATGGAGATCTTTACACCCATACTGATCCCCAAGAGAAAGAGGGGGATCAAAATGGGATGAGGATGATCCCTTCTGTCCAGCATTTGTGATCTACCCCTCATATGATGTTTGGCAGGCTATGACCAAGACATCATGCAAGTTCCTCCATTAGTGCCATGGCTTGCTTGCTTGCTTGGTGACTTGTGTGTTCAAGATATTGGTAGTCAACAAAAAATATCTCCATCTACTTCTATCTCATATAATTTCATCAGTTTGGGGCCAAAAGGGCATTAAGTCTGTGTTAAAATTTAGGAGCTAATGCCTCTTGGCTCTCAACATAATATTTGTCACTTGCTGATACTACTACTAACAGATACTTGTAATTGTATTTGTTCTCTACCCCTCATTTTTCCAGTCAATATTGTCAATATCTGTGTACTGCTCTTCTCATTACGTGAAAGACTTGCACCCCTCCCTCTGTTTGTTTGAAGCTCACAATAAAAATCATCTTCTATCACAAACCAAAAATATGCATCCTTTCTATCGTACCTGTTTTAATAGAGCACTTTCCTTAAAACCATGTCACAACTGCATTTACACTTTCCTTAAAACCATGTCACAACTGCATTTACACTTTCCTTAAAACCATGTCACAACTGCATTTATGCGATTAAGAATAATTTCTTGTGGCTTTCTGTTTATCAAAGTATAACTTGCAAATACAGCATGGCTCAAAGTGATACATGAAACCTCATGAAATTCATAATTCAGAGGATCTGGATTTGAGAAAGCCCGATGGGATACGACCGACCGACCGAGAAAGAGAGGGCCTCCCTATTTTATGGAAAGGAGTGGAGCAGCATGATGATTCCGCCAAGTATCTAGGTGAAAGACATGGTCACATGGTAGAAATATCATCATTTAAATTGATACAGATCCATGTATCTGTTTTATCAATCTGTCCTGTTGAATTGTTCTTCAACACAAACTGGGCTTATAGGCTACAGATGTCTACATGCGATGGGGGAATGATATTGACTTATTGGAGTCATAAGAGCATCAACTCATTTACTTTCAATTAGAGGTAACACCATTCTAGCTCAGTGCAGAACATCATTTGTTTTATTAAACAGCATAGATTGATAAAGCAGATCTATGGAGCTGTGTCATTTGAATGATGGTATTAGGGACGATTTTGCCCTGGTAAAGCTTCAACAGATTTTTGTGAACTTTCCTACTCTCATACTTTCATTCTATTCCCCGGCGTCGAGTAAAATATCTTGTTGTACTGTATCAATAATTACTCTGTTTTCACTTCTCAAGTAATTTTTTTAATATTTTTTTCCCTGAACCAGGGTAAGATAGAGTTGCAGACATTATGGAAAACATTCAGGGGGAGACTATCACTATGGATGATTTGACCTGGTATTTGATGAACTTTTTCGTTCTTTGCCCTCTTTCAAGATAAATCTTTCACTGCACATTCTGTGTCAATGTGTATGTGAGCTGTGAGCCATGATTAATGTAACTCTCAGGGCAGCTAAACTCCAACATGAACCGACAAACAAGGCCAGTGTAAACAAAGGTCTTATTGGCTTGCGAAAATCTACCTTAGGAATCAGGGTTGTTCCCATTACCAGGCATTGTACTGAAAGCTCAGATGCTGTAGGGAATACTATTAGAGTGTGAACATGAATCACAGCAGCCAGTCAATAAGCCAGGTCATATCTGCGCATGGGCAGATAAAGGTCATGTGTACCAAAATTGTAAAACCCATTCAGACAAATATTGGATTTGTGCTCATGAAAGTTTAATGTAATCATTATTCATTTATTTACCAATGGTACATTCTCTGATTCACAGGTGGAGGTATCCTTCTCAAGAGAGCAAACAGAGGGTATTCATGAGGCACCTCCATCACTTTGGCAGTGATTATTCTAAAATGCACAAAGTGGGACGTCTCCATGTATACAAGATCTGTGTAAATTTGGGGGTCATTTGTATCAAAGCTAACTACAAACTGGTCTCTATCAACCTAAAATTTCAGGCACGTTTCCACTGGCCATATCACATCTCAGGCAAAGAACCAGTTTCAGGGTATCAGGATACAGCAACTTACTAAATATTCCATCAGGTTTCTTTGTGCTTTAGTACATTCTTACCTAATCCCTTTCTATTTTCAACACTATCTTTCCCTTCTCTACGACCGAACAACCATGCTCTTCCCACTCACTGTTTCCATCCACAACACCACCGTCCTAAAAACCTTTCGGTCACATTTCAAAAGTGGCCTCACACACTTATAAATACATTATCATATCGAGTTACGATGCATTTTGCAGACACGTGTGGAGCAGACACTACGGATGGCAGGCACAGCGTGTTTGCGTAGATGCACTATTCGAGGGGACGACATATATAAAATGCATCCCGGCCTCATTGGATCTAGGGAATAGCTCAAAATGATTTAACCTTTAAGATAGTCTCCATGTAAGCGATATTATCAAGCCTAGTTTCCCCTGTCCCTTGTCTTGAATCACAGAGTTACCAGTCCTGCCTGCTATCTGATTTCTATCTCACAAGGAGGTGGCAATCAACTGATCGGGGAAGGAAACAGATTTATAACGAGTGTGCTTCTTGTCAATGCAGTGACACATTCAAGGCAATTTAGGGTTTTTCTTTTTTCTCTCCGGGGGAAAAAACATTTTTCAAAGGGTCTACAGTTGAATGTAATGCCTATCAAGAAGAACAAGCCTGAGCTCTTTTTATAACAAACCATTAATTATCATTGGTGTTACAGTAAAACCTGCTTTAGTGACCACCTGTCTACAAAGACCACATTTTTGTTTCCCTTGAAAATGGTTTCTCATTGAAACATGTACTAAACAAACCTGTACATAAAGGCCACCTGCCTATAAAGACCACTTTTCTTGTCTCCCTTGGGTGGTCTTTATGGACAGGATTCATTGTATATAGAGACAAGCACTTCAAGACAGTCACATAAACAAAATGGAGTAGTTTCATATCTAATATAGACATATCAACATGCACAGGAGTAGAGTCAGATCCTGCCACTCCAAATTTAAAGAGTGTTTCGTTGTAGGGCTAGCACATCCCTTTACTTCCTGATTCTGCATGCATACAACTGGTATTAAATTGGAAGATACAGTCAAACCTGTCTATAGCCACCGCCCAAGGGAAACACAAAAAGTGGTCTTTGTAGACATGTTCCTTTATTACATGTTTCAATGAGAAGCCATTTTCAAGGGAAACAAAAAATGTGGTCTTTATAGACATGTGGTCAAAGCAGTTTGGGATATAAATGGGAATTAGAAGAATAAAGACAAGGATGGATTTTCAATTCATCTTTCTTTGTAAATAAATAAATCTTCAGATTTAACAGAGGTAATAGCAAACAACAAACCAAGATATTCTGTTGCTTCTCTCTGTCAATACCCAGTCAATATTCCTTTCTCTTATTAGCTCAGTTCATACCCTGCCCTTCCTACACTCGGTGAAATACCCCAGGCACAACCGCAATACCAAAAATAGTAGACAATAGGCCAACAAAAAATGATCAAGTTTCACTTTGTCAAAAGCAAATGTATGATGCATTGTCCCGAGATTGCTCCCTTTACGATCACCAACAAAACCGTGACTATCATTGATGGAAAATCTGTTGAGTATGTCCAAAAGATCAGAGCCCAGCGAAATTCAAGAACCAACTTAAAACCATTAAATGGCCAGCAATTCCAATCAAAGACTGATATACAGTGGAACATGCTTTAGGGATCACCTGTGTAGAAAGACCACCTGTCTTTATAGACCACTTTTTTGTGTCCCTTGAGCAGATTTCTAATTGAGCTATGTGTTTAAAGAAACTTAAACATAAAGACCGCCTGCTCATAAAGACCACTTTTCTTGTCTCCTTTGAGTGGTCTTTATATAAAGGTTCCATTGTAAAACTAACAATAAAACGAACCATCACCTTGTGTGTATCCAACATTTGTTGGTTATGGGTTGGTTTGGCAGTGTGAAAGGGATACCCAATGTAGTACCTCAATCAAGCAGTGCAGGTTTACAAGAGCATGAGCAATGAGACAGTACATGGTTGAACTCACATGGGACTACAGGAGTAGACACCCACACCTGCCTCACCTGGCCTCTCAAGATGACTGCAGACCAGTTTGACAGCAAGAGATCTAGATCATCTTTGTATGGATCTAGTCGGTCTGAGTTACACAATGGCCTGGTGACGGCACTACGCTCCGACACGCTCGGGCCATGTTCACACGTGGCATTGTAAACCAGCGATAAAAGGACGCCAGGCGAAATAAAAACGTTTTAAGAGTTACCTGGTATGGCAAATGGGTGTGAAGAAAAAGTAGCTGCTCTCAACAAAGGCTCCCGTGAAAGCATACTCACACATCTGTATTTTATCAGATAGAGAAATGCGGAAGCATATCACGCTTAAGTTTAACAATTTGTCGCCTCAATTATTTTTCAGGCAATGTACGCCATCATGTATTAATGAGGCATAAATGTTTTAACACTTAGGAAATATACATGTATGTAGAAAAATGTGTTGGCTCTATAAATGATGCATAACACATTCTGATAATTCTGTATGTATGTATATACACCCTATGCTGCCTACTGCCGCTACTATGAGAAGCCAGGGGTAATCACCAATGGAATTTAAAAAAATTGTGTCATGACACCACAGTCATAACAACATTAAAACCTGTGCAGAAGAAGTGTGCCAGAGACACCTGAACAGGGCATTGTTACTGCTTCGATATATGACTTTTTGTTCAGCGATTGTCATATAACATACAGATAGGACTTCTTTAGGCGTCTAGACATACAAGAAGTAAGATCTTCCTCTATCCAATCGTTTAGAGTTCTATTTCGATCAGGCTCTCTGTGGGACTGGAGCACATGAAATGGAATAGCTTTCCTGACATTTCCAATCCTCGACAATGATGGGGAAAGCACAGGTTATACTTCCAGCAAGATCGTAAACAACCATGTTCATAACCATCAACATGGCTCACGAATAACAGTCCAGAGTGAAGCGACCCGTCTTGACATTTTGGGGGTCTTCGGGAAATAAATCAAATCACTGACGCAACCCCCTGACATATCCTAAATTCATACCGTGAACCGCTCAGACCGCATCCAAGGAAACGTCCAATATCCATACCCGTTTGAGATAAATTGGTGCAAATCAAGAAATGGCGAATGAACATAAATAAGCTAAGAGGGGGCGACATTTACTGGTGGTTGGTGGATAAGCCGAGCACAAGATGAGCTTTGAATTCTTATCATTTTCTTCTGCACTTAAACCTCGATTGAGAGATACATCTGGAATGAAATTTGGTGGTAAACCTAGGATCGGGATGGATTAATTCCTCTTGCCAATCTTGGGTAGGTGCTGACAGTATTGATCTTATCAATCGAAGGACTCTCGTAATCGATGAATGCAAAGATATGACGTGAGCATGCTTCGCTCAGCTTCAGGAATATATTATGCTAAAAATAAGCAAGATCAATATCACAGACATATCTGTTGTTTTGGCTTGTGACTTCACGAAGCATTAATCAGTGATCAAATTCATTGATTACATTTCTTTCTCATATATAAATGATAAAAGCAGAACGGATGAGAAATATGCAACTATGATTGATTTTGCAGATGCTAATTTCATATTCCCACTTATCATTTTCATTGATATAGCAATATAAAAAAAAGGAAATTTCTAAGCTCACTAAAATTAAACATACCAGTAACAGCATTCATTCCGATGGAACAAAAAATCCCATCACAAGACTTGAAATTCCATGAAAGCTACATCGATTGCTTCATAGCAAGGTTTGAAAAGAAACATGCCCTTGAATATTCGGCAAGCGTTTCTCCCGACTCTTAACCTACAGCGGTAAAGCTGCAATAGGGGATCAGTGACAAATCTGAAATTCTAATCTTTGACTAAAGTGGGGCAATATTGAAGGTGACTACAGAGTAAAATGTCCTTAACAGTAGCGAGAAGTGTTTGGGATATGAACAACTTCAATATCGCCTTATTCATTAAATTCACCATGAAAAGATTAAACAGCAGTTACATGATATAAAAGTGTATTCATTACATGGTGATGTGTTGTAAACTACTTTTCACCTCTTGACATGGTTACTACTCCACCAGAAAATATATATGGCTTTTTGGAATTTAGAGTATCTAGATAATATCAACTAACTAGATGGAACTTCGACTGCGCGCAGTCGAAAATGATGCCTCCGTCATAGAGCAAGTTTACAAACCAAAACAGAAGAAATTTTTCAAATTCAAGTTTCATTATAATCCATTAACAGGTTCTCAGAATATCGTGATTACAAAAATCTACTCAGTTCATTGGCTCTGCAAGATGTCCTGAGTTAAATAGTAATCCATCTGTCAGTTCTAATGATAATGCGATCACAAGCTATTTTTGCATACATAATGAGCCCTGTGACCTTTGACCTTTGACCTCGTGACCCCAAAATCTAATCAGTTCATCGGCTCTGCAAGATACATACATGACCAAAGTTTGGCAGGAATCCATCAATCGGTTCTTGAGATAACGCGATCACGAGCTGTTTTTGCATACATAATGAGCCCTGTGACCTTTGACCTCGTGACCCCAAAATCTAATCAGTTCATCGGCTCTGCAAGATACATACATGACTAAAGTTTGGCAGGAATCCATCAATCGGTTCTTGAGATAACGCGATCACGAGCTGTTTTTGCATACATAATGAGCCCTGTGACCTTTGACCTCGTGACCCCAAAATCTAATCAGTTCATCGGCTCTGCAAGATACATACATGACCAAAGTTTGGCAGGAATCCATCAATCGGTTCTTCAGATAACGCGATCACGAGAACGGGACGTACGGACGGATGGACGGACAACCCGAAAACATAATGCCTCCGGCTACTTCGTAACGGAGGCATAAAAATGAGGAAACTGACTTACTCTAGGGCTTACTTAAATAATCCCTGGGCCCTAAAACAAAAATACATTATATGAAGATGGTGCCAATCTTACAGAACGGGGACGAAATTCTTGAATTTATTTACAATGGTTGCAATGAACTACCCTAAACAGAATATAATTGATATAAATTTAGAGAAATTGGAGAGGTAATCTATGTAGTAACCAACCAGCTTCTGACAAACAAATATGTTGTACTTTGGCCAATCCCAGATCTGCCTGCAGTGTTGGTACTTGAGTGATTCCAAGAACGAATGAGAAAACCAGCTCCTTAACATCATATTAAAACAATTGACAAGAACTAATATATGGGGAAACAAGCAAATTAATAAATAATACAATGATCAAACTTCTTTTGTAAAAGGCAAAGAAGGAAAGCGACATTGTGCATGTTTGATTTAAATCTCAAAGCCGCGTGCACATTCAGAAGTTGTACACCGACACCCTGGTGAACTTGACTTTAATCTCTAATTCCTCTGAATTTGAATCCACTGAGGCAATGTCCATACCAATTACAACATCCATTCTTTGTACATTACTAGCCCCTAAATTATTTCTTTGTGGTCATCAACTACCTTTCTAAGATCCATTATTTGTGCAGGGAAATTGCCTATCGCGCTTAGAATTTGCACATGTGAAATTGGATGTATTGAAGTACATGGGTAAAGGGATGCGAGTTGGGGTGAGGTGGTTGGAGGGGGAAAGGGAAAGGGGGGGGGGGGGGTGTTCCCACAGCAAGAGTTTGATTAGTATGTATCTATCTGTGAGGGCCATGACCTGTGACTGTTAACCAGCGCACACACCCCACGTGCAGTCTGACAGTGGCTTGCACCGCCTAGACAGAGTTCTGCGATCAATTAATGGGGCAGTGAGAGAGGTATTTGCGGACATGCCCAGTTTTGGCGGGCAGGGAGTGAGCAAAAATAAAGGGCAGGGAGAGTGGGGCTTAATGTGCTAAATGTTGGGCTGTAAATGGATTATGATCGGCGAAGAGGAAAGCAAAGGGTTTACAGGAGTAATCACGGCGAGAGTGGTTGGAAATTACCCGTCCCGGGATTCCCACGGCAAATTAAGCATGCTTTTTAAGGTCATATCAGAAAAGCAATCACTCTCCTTTCACAGGAAGCATAAACAGAAATTTCATAACCATCCTCGTAAATTCAATCAGTTTTGACCTCTGTTATTTACCTCTGACATGATTTAGGGGAAATTCATTAGATCTCTTTTTCATTTCCTAGACTTTGAAAGACGCGGCCTCTTTTACGCATGATTATGTCATTTATTACCCCCATCAAATCAGCAGCCCCTTTGATCACATTTAATTGATTTATAAACTGTGATTTGATTACTCGCAAAATGAAGAATACCATTCCTATAATTTCACAACTTCTAAGATCTTAATTTGGACGTGCTAAAAGATTAATATTTAGATGGATCATCAAGTTTGTATTCCATTTCCAGATGTCACCTGTATTTGAACTAGTATTAATGATCATGGTTGGGGTCTATGTGAGCAAACTGAGCATCCACATTAACCTATACACTTTCAAAACTTTCAAAAGAGGGAGACATAGACTTTCAAGAGAACTGGTAAAAAAATAGAGGACTATATTACCATCTACTCAAGATGTTGTAATGTAGCATCCTTTTGCTCTTGGTCTCGAATGACTAGCTTTCTTCATCTTTTAAAACATTCATTGACTTGCAGTTGAAAAACCAAAAAATCTGTGCACGACAGATTATGTAAAGAATGAATGTATCATCATGTGAAACCCAGTAGATAAAATTTAATAAGCAAATGGATTAAATAATTAATGATTTAAAGCAATCATACTGATGAATGTGATGGCTATGTGTATTGGTTAGAAGAAATATTGAAGTCAATTTGAACAGTACGGGTATGCAAAGATCATGCAATTTTATCTATTAATTTAGAAGAATGATTCTTGTATTACTTCCAAGTTAATCTACATTCCTCCAAATCTGAATTCTAAGGAAAATCCATAACATTTTAGAGAGAGGAAATTATGCAAACCAGGTTGTACTTGGGACCGTCATGGGTTAAGGCGTGAATGTTTCCTTAACAAGAATACGTGCATCGATATTGCACTCTCCCCATGTATATCTTAGAATACACAATTCTCGGAGGTAACATTCTCGTAGGGGACAGAACCCTTCTCGTCCATATTACCATGACCTAATAACCACTCTGGGGACAGCTGTCAGTAACACCCTACGACATGCGATCCCCTGAGGGCAGCAGACGTTTCGAACGGAGAGTGGGTGGACCACGTGTTAGCTGAGCAGCCATCCATCCAGACAGTACATACAAATATAAAAAAAGAAAAAAGGAAAAGAAGAAGAAAAAAGGCCTGTTTCGTAATTCAATAGCCCTTTTTTTCCCCCCCGCTGTCCGAACGGAAAGGTTATCTAAACACACAAGGCTTTGGTAGTGTGTATACAGCAATCCTCTTAATTTCATCAAGGTAATAATAATTGTTTAGAATCGAATGTAAATTGTTACCTCGATGTTCCCCCTGTATGTTCCCCCTATGATATATGCTATGCATACATCGTGGATTAGTTTGGTAATATAGATTTATTATGTTTCAGATGTACGATCCCTATGTAATCCCTGTACCAAGATATATTTAGCACACTTCATCGGAAAATATCATTCATCAGTTTTGTTACGTAGGAAAACGTTTCGCATCTTATGAAACATCAAAATGTATCAGCAAGACAATATCCCTCCTAAAATGTTTGTCTTTTACTTCATGATAAATGAAAGTAAATTGAACTGTCAGATTCAGAGTTCACTGATAATGGACATGACAAGTAAAATAATATAAAACATCAATGGGATGTTTATATACTTTAACCTAATGGCAGTTATGGCATGGTCAATTGGACACAAGATGCAGATTACCACAAATACAAAAAAGTGAAACTTTCCATGAATTTCAGTGTTTCTTGTAAAAATTGTTCAAACAGATACCGGTACAAAATGAATAGAATAGATGCAAGTAACCTATCACTAAAAGAATCCCATAGCTCCAACAAAATGACTAAATCTCATCTAGTTTAATGAGCCACGTGAGACCTACTTTGTATACTATCTTGTTGAAACAAAGGCCATTTTCAAGACTCTTTTCACAAATGGAGTTTTGTAGAAAAGGAACAAGGAAGTTCTTACAACAACAAAAAAGAGAGAAGAAATAAACTGTAAACATCAACAAAAGTAGCCATTTCAACAGCAAAGAATGTAGATATACAAAGAAAAGAATATCTAAAATGACTGTCAAACACAATCATAATATCTTTAAAGTAATTATGATACTTCTGTAAATATGTTTGGAGTCTCATTAAAATGTTTAGTTATATATAGAAACATATTTGAAAACTAATGATACCAGATAAATTACTGAATTTTGTATTTCCTTTATTTCTAGAAGTATGATTTTATAATCACTATCATTCGGTTTTGTAAGGGCAAGGGTAAAGTATAGTGTTTCAATATCAAAGATTGTTGACATTAAATATTCTACACTGCTAATTAGAGCATGATGCTTGTGCAATAGTAACCCGAGGTTATATCTCCATCTTAGAATATCCTGCACATGAATGTAGATCACTGTGACTTACTCCAACAGGCATGCATTTTCTTTTAAAGTACTTCAACCTTTACAGAGGCAGTGCACGAATGGCTGTTCGTGCTGCACTAGAAGTCTGAACAATATAGCAATCAGTACTACCAGTCTACCACGAGCTGGTTCATTTTACAGCAGTTTTTCGTTTTCCTTCCTCTTTCATAATAATGGGCTGTGTTTCCTTTCATAGAAGTAGTATGGAAAATGGTCAGCGAGGCAGAAATATGTCTATTATTTAGGGAGATTATTAGCAGAAGTTTTTCCTTTTCCTTTTCCTTCCTCTCCCTTAACAATGGGATGTGTGCCCTTAATATATACAGGGAAGTAATATGGAAAAGGGTCACTGAGGCAGAAATTCAAATGTCTATTTAAGGAGATTATTAGCAAAACAGTCACAAAAACCTTCCCTAAGCCATGAAATTCCTGATTATGTAAATATTTGCGTAGTTTTGTGTGATGTCATGTTAATGTCAAATTCAATGAAGGAGCTTTTCCGTTAGATTATCATATTGTAAGCAAGCTCCTTTTATTGGTATGCTATTCAAGTCTACTCCATTTCAACCAGTCATTCCATTTCTAAACCTGAATGAAAAGCAACATGAATAATTTTCACCGCCCACTCTCGGCTCATTCTACCTCTCACAGTATCTCAAGCAGCGTTATTCATTTCATACACATGTGCTTTATGTGAATATACTCGCAAATTCGATAGCCAATCCCTATATCAACATCCTTTGATCGGGGAGCGATTCTATAGCTACTCAAGGAAATTGGTTGTGTTTATCCTGCTGCGCCGAGCTTGAAAGAAGCCAGGCATGAGTCTACGAGACGGAGGGGGAAGAACGCAGAATGCAGCACAAGGACTTTTCTTCCTTCCCTTCACATGGGCATTCATTCTATTCATGCAGGATGTACATGGCAAAGACGTTAGCAGCCAGTTTCTGAATGCACACGCTCGTACAATGCGTGTATTGTTGGGAATGCCCTTTGATTACAAGTGTCTCATTCTAGAGTTTCCGCATAACAAGGTCCAAGAGAACGGAGGGGAAATGCTGCCAAACAAAGACATTTCTTCGACTCCAGGCACGAGAAAACTTGGCATGGAAGAAGAGTAGTGAAGATAGTGAAGTAAGGAAGTACTCTTTCTTGGATAGTATCCAATAAGGTTGAGGGTGTGAAAGGAGATCATATCTGTTTACTGCAAGCAGCATGGTCTCTGTAACGGTAGCCGTACTACTACAGAACAAGATTTACATCACTTGTTACTGGAAACCTCATATGCCACTGACATTATATATCATACGACTGTCTGTGGTTTCACCAGGATTATTATGATAACATAACAAATAACCAACCAATCACAGTTTTTAAAAATCACATAACAGAACAGAAGGATAATCATCTCCTAATATAGGTGGTCTCTCTCTCTCTGGTGTTGCGTTGACTGTTAAGACAAGGATTCCAGCACTTCATGAAACAAACCTTTCATAAAAATTCAAGGATTATTATTTCAACCTAGCTTCATCCAATGGATATGCTGTTTAAACACATAACATTTTATAACAGACTGACAACATTTTTTTTTTTTTTTGGGGGGGGGGGGGGGGAGGGCAATGAAATTCTGATATTTTTCTTCTTCCTGATTTGAGTAAAATTTCTCAAATTCTCTTCTTTTCCTACTGGAGTAAGGCAGCTCATTTACCAATCTTTTCCTTGATTCCTGGATCCCTTGAAAGACACAAAATATTACCTCTTGAAGAAAGGACTACAACAAAATTAAATTTCTCCCCCCCCCCCCCCCTCTCACTAACTGCCAACATCCATTATACCAACACTGCTAACCCCAAAATCACCAAACGAGGGATGGATTTTCCTTGCACTATCCAATGGATGGATGAGGGTGGGAGTTGACTTGAAGGGGTAGGAGGGCTGCCAATGATTCAACTCAACCACATAGCGATTGGCAATCTCTCCAAACAAGCACATGAATGAATGAAGTTTAAGATGACTCACTTTGTCTTGATGAATCATGCAGCTAGATACTACCTCCCCTGCTTCAAATGCTCTCAAATCGTAGCCACAGGAAGGAATCGGAAAGAAATCCTAGCTTCACACTCCACCCCCATTGCCCTCGAGCCATTCATGTCCCCATCAGATTATTATGCAGATTCTTGAAGCCAACTTTAATTTGCATACAGGGAGACATTGACAACTTTTTTTTTTACATGAAATCGATATGAGGTCGCTCAAACTTCTCCCCGATTTTAATAATGAGTATTTTTGCACCTGCCAGTGTCTTCCATTCATTGGAGAGACTGGAATCTGTTAAATTTTAATCATGTCTCAATGCTCCATTCATGAGTCATACTTTGAATTTTAGATGAGTTTTACCCAGTTCATGTAGCTTTAGACTTGGCAAACTATAAGTATAAACTTACCAACATGAAGCAACAGCTTTTTGATTCCCCCTTTCCTATTTAATTGCAAAAAGGCTGCAAGCGCACCAAGTAATGTGAAATGATTGTTCTTAAATGCCATCAGAATAAGTACAAGATTGTCATCAAACTATATTTTCAGCAAGATTTAAATAATTTCACTTAAATTTTTACTGGTTCCAACAATCTTGCAATATGCGATGGCTTCAATTTCCTACAATAACAACTAAAAAAAGGTTTCAAAGGCAGTTTATCTGAACGCAGTTTTAGTCTAGAACTTAATAGATGTACAAGCCAAAAATCAAATCGCAATCTACTTTGAGGTTTCCGTATCTGAAGAATTAAAAAGGACATTCATGTCTTGATTGTGATGTCTCAGACATTCCGTCTCAAAGGGTTGTTTTCCCACTCACGTCGTCTATTTGGATCTTCCCTATCGTGACTCATGCCATCCGCATATATGAATATTGTGATTCAGAAAGAGGATAGGTTTGTCGATCACCATCAAGTTATGTTTACCGAGATCCTTTGATAAATGTCCGTTGATTTCCCTAACCATCAATGTCTGCAACATTAGCCTACCCGTGGGAGGAGTGCCACATTCGTAGGAGCAATCCAACCCTTGTCCTGCGGCCATCTCACATACATAGGGGGTGATGCAGAGCTGTTGAATTACCTCTCATACATTTAAAGAATCTTCTCAATTTTATCTCTGTTTCTCTCCTCTCCTCTCTCGTCCCTACCTTCTCACCACGCCTTTCCTAGCCCTCAAGTTGAAATATGGAAGATATGACTTCTCTTTGAAACTGGAACAAACTTTGTAGTGCTCCATTATGGTGGTTACACGATATATTACTATGTGATAGCCCACATGATTTCTTATACATGGGACCGGGTTCATTAATTGCTGAAATCGGCATCATCATCAAATGACCACTGTAAATTTACACTTCATTGGTTATTATAAAGGAAAGTGAATATTAGCATTATCTATCTGAATATTCAGCTTAACGCTTGGAGAGAGCCTCTCAAACAAACGTTTTCCAGGGGAAGTCTAGAAGGGCACTGTCTTCAGAATAGACGAGGTATTTGGGGTGGCCATTCAATGAGGATAAGATAGGGCTCCAGGGAAATACAAACACGACAAGTCAAAATAGTTTGGAATCCTATCTGATTATGGCT
The DNA here is from genome assembly GCA_035222895.1 of Strongylocentrotus droebachiensis. Lineage (NCBI taxonomy): Eukaryota > Metazoa > Echinodermata > Echinoidea > Camarodonta > Strongylocentrotidae > Strongylocentrotus > Strongylocentrotus droebachiensis. The sequence goes on from JAVYIG010002168.1 coordinate 137,051, forward strand.
ATTTTATGCATTATTCCAGTACGGGTGTTCGAATCGATCCTCAAACAGAGGGTATTTTCGTATCTCATGTCGCCATGTAGCACATCGTTGAAACAGAGATAGGATGTGTTTGATCCACATTCAACGAGGTGTCACTAAAAAGATGAAATTACCATCGCATCTTCATGACAATTCGTGATTCTGGTCTAAACTATAAGGTCATTAAATGTCATCCATTGCCTGAAATCCACCAGAAAAGTTACTGGAACCCATTTTTCAGTTTTGCACATTTTCCGAAACTAGAGATTCTAAGCTTTCCTATGTTGATAAAAAAAACACCCTCACAATTAACTCCAACAGAACTTACTTACACAACAGGTTATGCTAAGAGCAATCAATTAAAACAAAAATTGATAAATGATGGAGTAGGTTCAAGGTCTAATAATTAGGAAAGCCCATTTTTTTGAGAAAAGACAGTGGAATGCTTTATCTAACCAAGATGTGAAGTTGTCAGTGACTAAATATTAGCTGGGCTTAAATCAACAATGGAGAAGACATAACTTCTTTTCAATGTAATATTATTACACGCATCTACTTTCAATCATGCACACAATAGGCGGTGTCACACAGGAAAATCCCTTGAAAAATCCTTTCAAGGGAGAATTTTCTTGCTTCGTTAGAGGATTTTTAATGGGATAATTGATGACAGACAGCAATTAAGAGGATAACTAAAATCCGGATAACTAAAATCCAGATGTTTGGCCCCTGTGTGACACCGCCTTATTAGTAAGAAAATGCATAACTTGTGATATATACGACTGGTAGAGGAATGTATCAACTACAGCATGTATCCGGATTGCGATGCACATTCATGTAGAGTGACGAGAGGAATTAACTGTAGAGGGCAGGCCACTGTATGGACCCAACACTCCACACATACCAAGAGTATCAAGTTTCATGTGCACAGAGACGATACGATTAAAACTGAAAATGAGAAGCCTTCTTCATTCCTTGCCAATAAGGAGAGTACTGAAGAGACAGGTGAGATCGAGTGAATGAGAGAGAGAGAGAGAGAGAGAGAGTGGGGGGGGGGAGAGAGAGAGAGAGAGAGAGAGAGAAAGAGAGAGAAAGAGAGGGTGGGGGAGAGAGAGAGAGAGAGAGAGAGAGAGAGAGAAACACACAAAAGCTCCTTATTCATTTCCTTCTTTGCTAAATAGAGTTTTCAGACATTCATGACATAAAAAGGGATAGAAAACATACAAATGGGTACATACACCTACATATAGACAGACAGACATACAAAGAGAGATACAGACAGGTATATAAATACTACATATGTATGTGAGCAAGTAAATAGGCAATACACTCTGAGATCTACAGATAAATAGACACACAGACAGACAGAGAGACACACATACAGGTAGACAGACAGACAAACATAAGATGGCACAAAAGTAACAATCTAATGAATCTTACCAGAGAGGAGCATAGGATCCCTTTCGACGCCCTTCTTGATGGAGTCTGATTCACCGGTGAGTGAACTCTCATCCAACTTGAGGTCGTTGCTCTGGATGACGACCCCATCAGCAGGTAAAAGGTCACCTGGGAGTTGGAGAGGAACAAGGAGAAAACATTGAGCAATGGACCATGAAATAATGGCTTGACAATATCTTCAGTCTTATGACCATATACAGTCAAACCTGCTTTAGTGACCACCTGTCTACAAAGATGACATTATTTGTTTCCCTTGAAAATAGCTTCTCATTGCAACATATATTAAAGGAACCTGTACATAAAAACCACCTGCCTATAAAGACAACTTTTCTTGTCTCCATCGGGTGGTCTTTATAGACAGGTTTCACTGTACCATGCTCTCATTATGCAATAGTCAATATACTAATGTAATGTCTCCCTCACATGTTATGTGGTGACCAAAGAAAAAATCAGCAGCAAAATAAAATGACACAAACATTGAGCACTTACTAGTATGTATAACAGACATATTACATACATACAAGAGTACCAATTGTTTTACACTCGTTTGCAATTGTTTGTTTTTTAATTCATCATTTTGCCATAGTGAATATTTTACAATGCCACGTCTAAACAGGACTTAATAACATCATCATTTTAATTAATCAAATTATTAACCAATATCAGTCTCATTATTACCATAACCATAACCACAAATAACATCTTACATAACCATAATCTTTAATTCTATAGTTATCACTAAATTTAAATTCACCACCATCATCTAAAGCACTACCACCATTGCCATCGCTATAACGGTATTCATTTGTCATCAGATTAAAGCAGGACTGCACTACTTGTAGCTACTTGCGCCCTCTATACAGACAACAATGCCTAAGTGGCACTCGTTGTTCCCCCAGGATCCTCTTTTTCTTATGTTAATTGAGAGCTGAGTTGATGAGATAACCACCTGTCGGTGACCGTGCAGAGAGGTCTAATCCCTCCTGGCTAAACTAGTGCAGACAGGCTTTGAAGCCAAGTTTGCTTTAAATTGCACAAATCTGTACTTCTCACCACATCCTATACAAACCTTTGAATCTGAATAAGCTTGGAGGAAAAATAGGGAACCGCAAATCTTAAAATTAAAAATCACCCAAGGGAAATAATTAAACCAGCTGCTGTAAAGCTATTTCTGCTGCAAATTCTTCTTTGTGAATGCCATATCGATTCATCCCACACGGACATGATTTAAATGTCATTGAACATTTGTCATTATATTGGCAAGATTGAAAAATCAATACGCCCACACAAGGTATCCATGATAAGCCTATCAGTGTCTGAAATAGATCCAACAACCTGTGAAATGTGTCAAAATCATCGCTTTTAACTGTCAATTACTTTGAATACTTGTCTGTATACTTTTGTCTAATCTTTTGTGCTTTCTTCTGCAAGTACCGTGTTTACCTCATTTTAGACTGATGCGCCTGATTTGAAAAAGACCCACAAATGGTAAAAATCTCCTTTATTTTTCCCTCTTTATCTATTAGAATTCTTGTTTATATCCATTTTTTACATCCTTTCTTCCACACATAAATAATACGTCTGATACGTTTCTCTTTATCCCTTTCCATATTATTTCATCAACAAAAAGAAAAATGAAAATACAACTTGCCCAAAAAACTTTGTCTTTCAGTTTCCATATCTAATATTTGTTCAATAAGGACAGAATGTAAAAAGTATAAAATTAAATCCGTATCTGACAAAATATTTATTGAAAAAGAAAAACCCTTTAGTTATTGTGTAAAAAAAATGACCCCTTTCCTATATTAGCCAATATTTTACAGCTCTAATGAAACATTGAAACACTTACGATCACACAAGGTAGGAAAGAAAACAATCGTCTTACCATATTTAATTAGACATACATCCCCTACTACTATATCTTGGACTACTGTTTGTGCAACGTCTCCCGCTCGAATCACAGCTATCGTGTGCTCAGACTCCAGCTTGTTCTGCAGGCCCCGGAACTGGCGCTCTTTGGACCAGTCGTTGAATGCTGTTACCAAGACGACAATTACTACCGCAGCCAAGATGGCTACTCCCTCTATCCAGCTGGCCGTCGCCTCTCCACCTTCAGCTATAAACAGAGAGAGTGATAGTGGGAGTGGATTAATTAGATATCTTGACCTGACTAAAGCAGTAAGCCATGACATTTGTATTCTTTAGGCAATATAATATATCCACTTTATATGTCAAGGGCTTAATAACTGTAATTTGCACATGTTGAATATATAAAGAATACAAAAAAGCTATTACTCTATTTATTTAAATTGATAAATACACCAGCCATGGTTGACTGAAGATATGGGACATCTACTTTGTAAATAGGTTTGATGAAAAAAGTAGCGATAAATGTTTTTCTTAAATAAATACTATTTTCAAAATTCAACAGGAATGTATTTATGTAATATACAATGCAGATAATTGCACAAAATTGCACAAAATCTTCAAATTAGAAAAGTAATCTCCAATGATTCTGTTTTAACAAGTGTTGTGTATTGAAGCTGACATCTTAGCTCACTAGTTTTTTATTGACCACAGATTAAATGTAAATATGTTTTTATAAAGCCTGTAACAGATTAAAAAAGATGATTAAAAGATGCATGAGAGTATAGTTTGTACCTCCTAATGAAGTAATTATCATGGCACGGTGTTAACTAATCAACTACAAGCACTGATTCAGTCTAAGTGCACCTTTTGAATTGAATATATGTCCATTGCTTATAGCTCCTCTCTATTCAAGTGCTAAAAATAACCACTTAATTAGAAGGAAAAAAGATGTTTGCAAATTAAGCTGATGATTCACTGCAGGATATACAGCTATTATTCCATCCCCATTGGTAAACAGATAGGCGCGTGTTGCTTTCAAGATGCCACCATTCGTAAGCGGGCAGTGATTGAGAAATCTCCCAGCATCCAACACCCTACCTGCATACCAGCAAGCCTAGGGGATATCATGTTATCACTGACTCGCACCTGACCTGACCTACACGTAAGACTGTTTGTGGGACTGAAGCCAGCCAGAGGAGTCTAATGCATGACCTATACTGGCTGCATGTTCTCTCCGTTTCTTGGGACATGGGAGAGCTGGTCGCGATTGATTGCAATCTGGCGATCAATACGACAAGAAGAAATCGGAGGCATCCATTCTATCCCTTTTGGCAGAACCTCAATGAACTAGTTCATCAATCTTTGGGTGAGCTTAACATCTTCTTCATGTAAATAGATACAAGCACATTACAAAAGACGCATCTAAAATAACATGGCCTGAAGAAGGTGCAGAATTGCACAAATAACTCATTCTCTGAAATGTTGTTGATAAAAAAAAAAATATTTGGTTGGTACTGTTTTAAAAAGAGAATCAAAGGTCAACTTAAACAAGTTTCCTGATTTTGCTAGCTACCACGTGCCTTCTCCTAGTGTATTCATATGATCTAATACTAGAATAACGATTATTTATAGTTCTTCCAACCGTGGCTTTCCAATTCCAGTAGCCTGAAAGTAGCAGACGGTGTGTCATTGTGCAGTCTCACTGTCTAGACACAAGGGTTTTCCCTCATAATACAATGTCTTCTTTTGAGGACTGTACCTATGAACTGTAAGTACCAATAAATGATTTTTATATTTATATCTCTATGACAACAGTCCAAATATATTATTTTATCATACAGCCAATTATAAAAACAGAAGAAAAAAAGGCTGTGCTATATATCTTTAATAAAACTCTGGTGGTAAAGAAAAGTCAACACATCAAATGAACTGAAATAGAAATACATCAATAATGGTGAAGAGACTATAACAAGAGGAGAGATACAGCAGACAGCTGTGGCCATTTCCAGGAAATCACAGGAATGCAATTATTTGCTCACAGATTATATCTTTCTTTCTTGCATTTTCATTTCTCATTTTGCATTCAAGCCAACGCTCCCTGAATCTCCCTTTACTATCAACCAGATATATCATGGGTAAGATGAGAAAGCCAACCAAGGGTGTCTTCATCTCACTGTACTAGCAGCATGAGAAGATATGTGGTGATTTGAATCAGAGAACGATTGGAAGTCTCAAGCATAATGCCCCTACAACTGCACAACATAGCAGAACTACAATATGACGTAAAGTCGTAAAAGGTACCACTGATTTTGTTTATTCTTCAGTATAACAATAAAAACAGTTGAAAGGTGTCTAAACTGGTCTGCACATACTTAAAATAAACCGGTCAGGGTAATGCCTGAAAAAAATTGTATAATAAAAAGAAGTTCCTCCCTTTTGTATTTGTTCACTAAGTGCAATTCGAAAGTGCACATAGGTATGATGATATCAAATGTGTTTTGCACTGGATTTTTTTCATCACACCCCCCCCCCCCCCCCATAAAATGATAGAGTATATCAAAGAAATAAATTCTTCAAAATATTATACCACATGTATCATAACTATCACTTTATTCCTGGTGTTCCTTATAAGTTCCTTCTATCAGACAGTTTCCTTGCTGTTCTGCACAACACAAAACAAATTATAAACGTGAACATGAATGTTTATGACCCATTTCCATTCAACCCTTTTAAACAAATTTCCATAAGGTTTGATGGAAAAGCACTCAACATTTTCCATCCAACATTAACCATCTGATTTATGAAGTACAAGTAAATAAAAGTAAATTACATTTTGCAATTTAAAATCACATTAAAGACATTCACCAAAGTACATTTTAAGATGAGTCACTCACTTTCAAATTCTGCTGTCATACATGCAGAGGACATTATGCACCTTTGGTTTCTAATTTTCCACAAAATCAAAAGTTTTTATTCAATTTTGATTCTCTGGAAAAGGATGGCTTTCTTTTGAGATATTTCTAGACCATAGACAGTTAAGTAGGCCAAGATATTACAGCAGCGGTATACTTTTTTTTACAATGTATGAAAATGACATATGGCACTTATGTCTTCAAGCAAGGCATTTTATCAACACTTCTTCTCTCCATCCAGGGGGGTGTTTCACAAAGATCCTAAGTACAACTTATCTCTAAGGTGGACTTAAAAATTATGGACAGCCATTGGAGTCTTAAAATGGAATATATTCAAAAGCAGAAATTCAAGTATTTTAGACTTTTCATCGATTCCACATCAAGAATATGAAATCTCCCATGATAATAGAAAATATAAGTGATTTAATTCAACATTTTATGCCTTTTAAAATAACTTTTACAAAATTGTTTCAAAGATGCTAATGGCTTTCCATAATGTTTAAGTCCAACTTAGAGTTAAGTTCAACTTAGGATCTTTGTGAAACACCCCCCAGGAGTTAAATGGGTCTCGAGCAACAGGCAAACATTAATGTAAATGGATTATATTTAAATGTAAACAATCAATGTGTTTCTATTGTTCTTTTTCCTGTTTGAATTGTACCGCATTGCCTGTTAATAATGGTGGAAGGCATAGTTCCACATTTTGGACAACAATAAATAAATTATCGTCTTATTATCAATTATAAAGCAATATTTTGGTAGACTTACTTTCAGACTTTGGTAAATTATTGTATTATCAGTTATAAAGCAATACTTTGGTAGACTTACTTTCAGACTTTGGTAAACTATAGTAGTAAATCAAGTCTTGATTAGAGATCATGTACACACAAAAACCAGGCCCGTCAACCCAGTGGGTCAGGCGGCAGGTTATAATGAACAATATATACAATAGCAAAGTACATTAACAATAACAATACAAGTTACAGTGTAATAATATATGTGATAACAAGGAGCACCGGGATAGAGCGAAAGGGAAAAGGAAGATGTGAAAAGGAGAAAAAGAGAAAAGGAGAGGAAACAGAAGTGGTATAGTACAGGACAGGGTAAAAGAAGAAGATTGCAACATTATGATGAGGAAGGAAAGATCCCCATACATGATACTTATATGAATAGTGTATAATTGAATCGAGATAAATTGCGTATTACGGTAAATATTGTCATTTTGGTACAGAATGGTTACAAGTTCATTGATAAACAGGAAATGATGAAAAATTAATGTATATAGGTTGATAAATTAAAGGTATTGATCAAATTGCCATGCTGGCTCACGTCTACCCTGGAATATTACATAAGAACTAAAAAGAACGGCCTTCAATATTTCGTCCCTGGATTCCGGGTACCTAGTTGAGTTAGTGATTTTGAGGATTTCCTTTAGGCGGTATTTATTCTGTGGGGTTATGAGTCCACGTGAACCGATTTCGATACAGATTAGTTTGCTCTTCCACCCTGTTGATGTTATGTCATGTGTGAGGCTTGCGTATTTGTCTTGTTTGCGTTGGTGTGCTTTGTCAATGTTTGTTTCGAAGGGGACTGTGAGTTTGATGATGATAATGTCCTTATTTTTGTTGTCAATGTGGCAAATGTCTGGTTTGTGTTGGGTACGTATTATGTTTGGTGGTATGGTGCCCCCATTGATGCTTTCTCCTTCTATGTCTGCATATACTTTGGTGGAATTGTTTGAAGTGTTTTTAGTGTGTTTGAGCATGATGCGTAGTATGTTGTTATGGCGCCAGGTATATCGGCCGAGCATTCTTTCACAATTATTAAGAACATGATGCAGAGTGCCAGTACAATTACAAAGGTTACATTTATCAGAGATTCTTTTTCCCCACCGGTACAGGTTTTTGTTAGTAGGAAGACTATCTATTGCTGCATTAACACTGAACTTCATTACACTCTGAGGTAAGTTATAAATAATCGACTTCCAGGTTACATCAGTATTTTCCATATGAACAACTTTCATGAATTCTCCCTGTACAAGTAAAGGTTCGATCACTTTTTTCCAATTTTCTCTACATACATCTTGAACTGATTTCTTAATCACAGTTTTTGTCTGGTTCCAGCTTACAGAGTCTGGTATTTTTGAGTGAATTTCATGTGCTTCCAAAGTGAACGACGTTTGTCGTGACCATCCCCTTTCCCTCTCTAGTCTTCGGTCAAGGGCGTGATTTACAACATCGTCGCCTTTGACCCTAGATCTACTGTAAGCCAGACAATGACAGGTTCGGTAAAGGTCCGAAATGGAAGGTATGTTCAAGCCATCAGGATCGTGGACAACAGCAATATTGGCACCACGTGACGGTATTCCTAACCATATCTTAATATACCTATCTAATATTATATCAAGAGATTTCAAATGCGTTGCATGGACATCATGAACGGTAAGCATGTAACGGAGAGACGGGAGTGCATATCTAGTGAGTATACATACTTTATATTCGTTTCGAATGTTACACTTATTAATATTTTCGAGAATGGATTCTATTTTTCCTCTCAGGTATTCGAAGATTTCAGAAGTTTTCATCGAGAATGTGATGAGTGATCCTAGAAATTTAACTGGATGTCCGTGGACTGAGGATATTACATCGTTTCCGATAGTAAAGTCTACAATATTTGGTTTACCACTCGTTAAAGACAAAGATGAACACTTTCTCGGTTTCAATGTCAAGCCCATACTTTTCAATCGATCGTTGATGCCATTCATGAGTTTTTGGTGTTGTAGTTTGTTCCCCGTTATCAGTTATCAGTTATCAGTTATCAGTTATAAAGCAATACTTTGGTAGACTTACTTTCAGACTTTGGTAAACTATTGTATTGTTATTAATTATAGAGCAATATTTTGGTAGACTTACTTTCAGACTTTGGTAAACTATTGTATTGTTATTAATTATAGAGCAATATTTTGGTAGACTTACTTTCAGACTTTGGTAAAGTCAGGCCTTAAATTTCAATATTTTGAGGGCAAGGCCACTTTTCTGTAGGGCACATTCCTATATTACAGCACAAATAGGAAGAATTGGAAAGGGCACACAAAATCTCCAAGGCCAATGAGAGGGGCATTGAGGCCAATCAAAGGGGCATCCAAGGCCATGGCCTTGGATTAATTTAAGCCCTGTAAAGTATTGTATTATTATCAGTTATAAAGCAATATTTTGGTCGACTTACATTCAGACTTTGGTAAGAAAGAGAGTCCAAGCGAGATGACAGCGGCAATCATAAGCATGATGAGAGTGGCATCTTGGACAGCCTCCCACATCAGCTGCAGGAATGATTTAGGGGGTTTGGGGGGAATTTGATTCTTGCCATACAATTCTGTTCTCCTCGCGATATCAAACTGAAGGCCATTGATACCTGGGGAAAGAAAAAAGAAACAAATAATGAATATACGGTTAAATCTGCCTTAGAGACCACCTGTATACAAAGACCACCTGTATACAGAGACCACCTTTAAAGAGACTATATTTCCTGTTTTCCATTCAACACTGTTTCTTATTTAAACCTCTAATGAAGTAACCTGTACACAAAGGGCACCTGCTCATAAAGACCTTTGACATACCTGCCAACATTTGAAAATGAGAATTAAGAATTTTTAGCACGGTATGTCTTTGAAAACAACAAATCTGTACCCTTTAACAGACGTTCGCACATGCAGCGGCAGTGTAACTGGCAATACACGGTAAATCTGTGCAAAAAAGCGAATACAAATTCGCTGCTCAATCATGCAGCCCTTTAACGCACACAATATGTGAACTCTCACATCGCGGCACATGATAAAACAAGCTTAATTTGGCTTGAGCAACAAAAAAAAAAAATCAAAAAAAAAATCAAAAAAAAAAAAAAAATCAAAATGTTGAAAAAACTGAATATTCCGGATTTTGGGGTCCTAAAAATCCAGAAAAACAGAATATTCTGGATTATTCGGAAGGGTTGGCAGGTATGCTTTGAGTGGTCTTTATATACAGGTTTCAATGTACCAAATTGCTTGCATGTTTGGGTCTAGTGGATACATCAGCGGACTGTGGATCACATGGTTCATGTATTTGTAATCATTTTTTGTGTACAGGGCCTCTCAGAAAAACTGTATTAATACTGAGAGAGTTACCCTGTTTAAATAAAACGAATAAATAAATGAATTAATAAATAATTAAAAAGTCCCACCATGGCACCAATGTCATTTGGAAGACATTAAATTACACCTGCCACAAAGGCCCACAATCTACCTGCGTGTAGTAAATTGCTATTTGTTAGAAATTCATTCCCTATATGGTTTCCGCATGGCAGCTGGGCTAAATCACGGTCAATAATGGTACTTTGTAGGTGCCTTGAGCATTCCTTTGGAGATATGTGCATGATATAAATGTAGCTTTCATCATATTATTCTTTTGTGATACACACATGTCGATATATATACAAAACACATTTTCCATGTACATTTATACATGTACAAGGATCACAATTCCTTTTACTACATGAATATGTTTCATAATAATGAATGCCTCAATGTCTGAAAGCCCTCCAAAAGAAACATGATGATATGTGTACTCATCAGAGAGCACAAGGGCATTAAATTGAACAGATGGTCATGTTATAGACATAAAAAGAAATCACAAATACAGTACTTTGCCCTTTAGATGAAAGAAGTATACTGGAATGAACACCTTTTTTTATTTTTACAAGAGCACATTTTTGTAAATAGAAAGTGGACAGTCAGAACACTGAATGCTAAGCTATGGGGGCATGTTCCTCCCCCCCCCCCCTCATCAAGTTGAGGAAAAAAGGAGAAAATGAGAGAGAAGGAATAGCACAGAGGCAGAGATAATATAAAAATAAAATAATTGGACCCCCCCCCCCCCCATCAATGTCCTTGTTAATTTGCATTGTATCCATACAGGCATCAGTTTGTAATTATGATTGCTAACGTGATTTCACGGAACGATATGTGTAGATAACATCAAACATTCTGAATAGAGACAGGGGAATAGTACAGATGTTGTTGTTGTTATTTGGTATTATCAGTGTTTCATTCTTTATTAGAATATTTTAGAAATTTTTCTTTTTTAGAATAGGGTCTAATGACTTTAATTCATCGCATGAACAAGCCATTGTAGCACTATTTAATTGAATCCAAGCAGGAGTGAGCCATACTCTGCCCCTTCACAACAACCGGCCCATGCAAAAAGTTAACGCAATCTGTATCAATCAACTGAATGGACATGTGCCAACACTGCCATGTTGTTCAAATATTGGCGTAGTAACTCGGGGACCTTAAAGACCAAACATTACCCGCCACGGACGCTAGGATATAATTAAAAACCCAGTCAATATGCCCCTGCCACCTTCCCTCATGTACCATTATGATCTAACATCAAGCATCTAAGCAGGGAATGTAATACACCTGTCTTGTCTCAAAATTCCAAAAATTTTGTTTACACTTGCACTGAAACTCATTGTATGCACATCCAGTGATGAATTTCCTACCTTCAATATTTGTAAACATATTATTATTATTGTCAGAGCAACTCTGCATCCTTCTGTTTAAAAAAAAAATATTTTAGAACTTCTATTTAGAAGGAGCAACAATAATGATAACTTTGCATGATGAACAACTCAAAACTTGTAAAAAGGCCAGATGTTGTAAAAATCGAAAATTGTAAAATTTCCTAAAAGTATGTAACAAAATATCATTTATTAGCAAAATAACAGTAATTTTTTTTTCTTCAAATTTTGAATTTTGCTACCGATAGTGTTTTATTCAACCCATTTGTTGTGTAGAAAATTAGGGCTTCAATTTTCCCAATTGAAAAAGCAGAAAAAAATGTACATCCTTTTCTGAACTCTTCTTGATACTATAGGCAAATTTTGAGATAATTCTTTGAGGGTTTGCAATCCCTAAAAGGGGCTTCAATTACTTTCTACACTGCATGTTCTACAAAGAGAAACGTGAGGTCTTCATTACTCCATTGCCCACTTGTGATATCATTGCGTCACCATCAAAACTACTTGGCTTCTAAAACAAGATCGCTCTTGCCTATCGTCTTGCTAAATATTACATTATTGATGTTGCTTGATTGCCATTTATACAGTCCATTAGCGAAATTACACGCCGCTCCTTTACAACCATGGTATCCACGCACCGTTAGCATGAACTCTCAAAAGAGAATATCCATTTTTGAAATCAAACGATGCCCCTGCCTAACATAACACCAATCATCCCCCCAAAACTCACCATGTGTGGGCGATGTTTTTAATTTGGAGCATAGTCCTAAAGTGTCGCCGTACTTGGCGCTGATTTCGTTGATTGCGTCCTGTTTCCTGAGTTCCATCAACTGTCGAAGCTCCTCCACTGTTACGCCAAAGGCGGCATCATCCGTTTCGTCGGCCATGTTGGCGTACTCCGTCATCTAGAATGGCCTGATCTGTACTACCTTACCTGTAAAGAGACAAACAAATAGCGAAATTTGTAAACATTAAAATCATAATTTTTTCAAGCACAAACAAATTTTAAAATGGTGAGAAACTTCTCTTGGGAAAATTACAATGTCATGTGTATAATGGGGTAATAATTCCCAAACCCCTTTGAAGTGCATAGAGATATAGTGTGTGATATGTGCTGTACAAGATGAAAATGTTATCAATATTATTCAAACGCTGTAGAAGAAACAAGACATCGAAAATGAACTCACAGAGATTCCATTTATTTAATCTATGCACAGATAATACAACTGCATTCATTGTAAGCATCCCCTCTAACACAAATCCTGTCGCATTTTAAGCTGTATCCCAGCATGCACCTACAAAAATACCAGGTGAAGGTCAGATGAATTAGATGGGATAAGCGTCCAAATCAAAGCAATGCAAAATCACAGGGTCTAACATAACACATTATTAAAGCTTTGTTCAGACAGGAACCGATAATTCTCCATAAAACTTAGCCATATTCAAACCATTTTTACAAGTAAACAACATTTTAGTAGGGGTAAAATGAAAAGGTGGTGGGTGCAATCAGGCATATTTAATAATCTGATACAGAAATATGAAGCATCTGGCGCTTATAATCATTATATACTGCGATGCTCAGCATTTCTTAAAGCAGTTTACCGCATCGAGTCTGAACGAGCCCGAAGTGTATAACCTTGGCCACCTGTCATAGACCTTGATTAAAAATCAATGAACTAGAGCTAGGAGCAAGATCATAATCATATATTACATTACATACAGGGAGATGAGCTGAGGCCTGGAAGTTACTCTCAGGGTCATAGTTTAATTTCCAGGAATGTAATTTACAATGTGAGCAAATACATGGTTGTTAGTGGTGATTAATTGGAGCATGGAGTTACTAAAGCTTTAGTAACTCCATTATTGGAGAGAGGTTAGTAAGGACTTTGTAATTCAAGTAAAGTTAGATGATAAATGAAGGAAAGGGGGATATACATGTAGCATGAAGTTCACTCAATGATGTATTAGTGATTTCTATTACACACACACATAACAAATGAAAGTAAAAACATTCAAAAGGCATAACAGTATATAACCATCACTAGTTTTAGTTGCAGCAGTGAGTTAATCCACATATTGCATAGTTTCACTAAATGTATACTGCAATATACAGGAGTTGCTTCCGATTCATATCATTTTACCAGAAATGTTACTTTCTAGCATCCCCCAAAATATACTGATACCATTTTTTTAAATTATATGCCTGGGCAATGCTTGTTTAAATTCTACAACAAGATTAACATCCCCCCCCACCAATTTATTTTTTACTCACAATCTGGTGACATCCTTATTTGTCCAGGGGGGGGGGGGGTTTAAAAAAGATCCTAGGTCAAATTTAACTCTAAGTTGGACTTAAAAGTTACGGAGAGCCATTTGTAGCCTTAAAAATAAGTATATTCAAAAGCAAAAATTGAATTATTTTAGACTTTTTATAAATTCCACATCAAGAACATGAAATCTCCTTGATAATAAAAAAAAAACAATATGAATGATTTGAATCAACATGTTATGCCTTTTAAAATAACTTTTACAAAATATTTTCATTGATGCTAACAGCTTTCCATAATTGTTAAGTCCAACTTAGAGATTAAGTTCAACTTAGGATCTTTGTGAAACCCCCCCAGATATAGTATAGACATTCAAAATGCATAACATGTATATCTACATGTAATTGCAGTATGGTGTTTGGTGCCAAAGCTAGTTTGTCTCTGTTGCAGATTGACATACTTCACATAAAAGGTCACTCCACAGGCTCTGTAACACCTTGCAGGGGTGTCTAGTACAAACATGTGCACTTTGCAGATGGTGATGTTATTTCATTTATGATATTAAAGCCATGCCTACAATATAGTCTGCTTTTCTAGTTCGCTTTTAATAGCTAGTCCTGTAATACTATCATGATTGGTACTTTTGTAAAATTCCATACGTCCCTACTTTACCTGTTTTTTTTTCCTAAGACGGTTTTTCAGACTTTGAACACAGTCTAGAGCGGAATAATGTGAGCTGAGTATACGTAATATCCAATTCTTGAATAGATATATATCAAATTAAACGGAATGGAGATAAAATATAAAACAAGATCAGATTGGACAAAGAGTCTGCAAAATTAGAATACATTTTATCCTTACTGTCCTTACTGTCCGATAACTTGCTCTGAGCTGAGTAAGAAGGGTGTGGGCGTATGGTAACAAGCTCGTCATATAGATATGGAAAGGGAAGCTAACATTCGCCCCACTTTTTGGCTTAGGGGATGATGTGGGCAAGAGTATGGATGTGGGCAAGAGTATGGACGGGGGAGAGATGAGGAGGAGGAAGAGCAAGATGGATTTTCACCTGCGAGATGATTTCATGAATACAATTAAAGGAAAACTAATGCCTGGCTACTGCTTCCTTTCTTCTACCAGAAATGTATTATGGATTAAGAGGCCACATAAACTCTTAAATTCAATTTGTTATCCTAATTCCAGACCATACATGAACCTACACACAATAATGTCATCTGTTGGATTTTAACTCTGTACTTGTGTAATGTGTTGGACACTTTTGGATTTAAGCACAACAGATATTATTTCTACAGATTATACATGACTATCACAAATTCTACATTCTCGGTATGTTCTGATCCCCTGATTAAAATCGCAAATTCCCATATTAGAGGGAGAAAAAAAAATCAAATGTTCAACAAGACTCTACACATCTGCTGGGTAAGTTGAGTTTACTGCATGATTCAATAGTCTGATTTTTTAAGAAAAGAAAAATCATGATTTTCTATACCTGGGACCATTATTATTGACTTGAAATTGTCAGTGTACCCAAATCCTGATCCCTTTCAAGAAAATGTGAAGTTCTTTTGAATACAGAAAAAAAAAATGACAGGTTTAAAAAGACTACTTCTAACCTTTCACCTATTTTGAACTTCTCTTAACCCAATTATCATGACAGAGTAATCCTGTACTACCCCCACTTCTCTTGTTCATACTTCAAAAATTCCTCCCCCTCATCCTCCGCCTTCAGCTTTTATAAGACATTGTCTACCTCCAACTATTTTGGCATGCATAATATTTCCGTTTTTACCTATCAAGCATCATCCCCATCTCCCACATAACGCCTATCTCCCTGTTTACCATCTTCAGCTTCTTCCTCCTCATCTGTCATCTTTAATTTCACCTTCATCTTCCCAATGTCCCACACATCTCTGCCCTTCTATCAATCTTCATCTTCATCTCAATCTTCGCTCATCATCATCTGCCCTTCCCCAATTTCCCCACACAACATATTCATCCTTTTAACCATCTTCAAAATCACCTGATCCTCCTCTTTCCCATCTTCCCATATCTCAATCTTCCCTTATCTCAATCTTCCCTCATCATCATCATCTTCCGTTCCCCATCTCTCACACAACATCCTCACTTTTCTTCACATTCATCTGATCCTCCTCTTCCTCCTCCTCATCATCTTCCTTTCCCCATCTCCCACACAACATCCTCTCTATTCTCCACATTCACCCGATCCTCAGCTGCCTCCTCCTCTGTCTCCCACTTAAAACTCTGAGGGTCACTCCCTGGAAAGCTTGGGATGACGAGACGAGACGAGACGAGAAGGAAGGAAGGAAGGAAGACACCTGACCTTTCTCCTACCCAGACAGTGCCATGCATGCCGGCCTGCACGCATGCAGCTACACCTAATGCACCCCTGATGCATGGTGGCGAGCATTCATTCCGACAAATGAATCTAATGTGACATTACACCAGTAAGCATCACCCGCACTGACGCAACTGTAAGGAGATCTCGTTGATGATACAGATGGAGAGTTTGTTGGGCAAATTTTGTTGTCTCATAGAATAGGATGCAAATGTGAAATGCCCTTGTATCCTATGTTCATCTAAGACGCCTTCAAAGGATTAACCGATGTAGAAGGGAATTTATCTTGCCGCTGTGTGACCTTTCTGGCGCATGTTCTTAATACACACTCCCATTTCTTCATGTCAAGTTTGTCTGAAGTAACTTTCTCAATATACATCTTTGCCCTCTTTCCAAAGCTGCGACAGTTTCTATACAAGAGTATGTTTCACTAGGAAAATGAAAAACAATATCATTGGAAATATCATTGTTCCTCTGACTAGAACACCAAATGCTCCAACATTTAATCTCTCTAAGTGGCCACTCCCTTACCCTAAAGATCTATACACTGTATGTATTTCATACACTTATTATATTTATAATTATTGTTTTTATATATTTTGCAATATCAAAGAATCAATAAATATTTTTTTCTTTCACAGTTTTTGCCCACCTCAAAATTAAAGAAGTAATAGCTGTCGACCTAATTAACAAATTTTCTTGAATTTTTACAATATTTGTTTTGAGGGAGGGGTGGAAGAGGAGGGGGCTTAGACTTCCACTCTACCTCTTAGTGTATTGGATCAGTTAGTCTCAGCCCCCCCCCCCCCCTTCCCCATCAAATCCATCATTTCAACATAATTGCAGCATTCATTGAGTCTTCAGTTCATAATCTAGCCTCACTGTCTAAGCCCCTGCTTGGCTCTTATTGCGGCTGCCCATCAATAAATAACATAAGGAGGTAATTAAGTCTCGCCTGATGTTGCTCGATTCAATCACTTCACTCCAATCAAATATATGGTTTCTAATCTATAGATGGCTACCTTGCAGTTAATAAGCATATGAAGACGTTACAATAGAATTACATAATCAACACTCCTCCCACAGAAAATGCAGACAGAAAACAAGATGAGAACAAAAGTTCAAAGCAATTAGTGTGGGTGTTGATGTTGTTCACAAGAAGACTACTAACAATATATCAGCGGAATTAAAAGAGTGGAAAATTTATTAGAAACTGACAAACATGTGACACCACAGGCCAAAGATGTTGCTACATGAATATTTTGCAATATTAAAGAATCAATAAATATTTTCATCTTTCACAGTTTTTTATGGGATATTTCTCTATGAGCAACCGTATCATGTTTTCTCTGTTGATGATTCAGAGAAGGATAAGGAACAAAAAAGTATGTCCCAGTGTGACACAGTGTGACACAGAAAAGGGAATCTTAGAAGTTGGAGGGGGCAGCAAGAATGAAGTATAGGAGGAAAGAGAGAGAGAGGGATGGAAATAGAAAAAGAAAAAAAATGTGTACATAGAATGGGAGAAAGAGGGAGAATTGAGAGGAGAGAGAGGAGGGAGAGAGGGCTGGAAATAGACAGAATAGGCATAATGGACAGAGTGAAAGAGAGAGAACGAGGGAAAGAGGAAGGATTGACAGAAGGAAGAGGCGGGGAAGAGAGGTGGAAACGGACAGAATAAGCATATATGGACAAAGAGAAAGAGAGAGAGAGAGAGAGAGAGAGAGAGAGAGAGAGAGGGGGAGGGGGAGGGAGAGAGGGTGAGAGGGAGTGAGGGAGAGAGAGGGTGGAAGGGAGAGAGAGGGATGGAGGAAGGGAGAGAGAGGGATGGAGGGAGAGAGAGGGATGGAGGGAGAGAGAGGGATGGAGGGAGAGAGAGAAAGCGAGCGAGCGAGAAATACGGTCGGGGTACGGAGACGGACTAGTAAAGTATAGAAGCCTGTTCTTGTACTTTTAACACTACCAGCTGCTATCTGCATAAGATGTGAAAAGGTTGGGGGTCGAATCCACATTATAGAATCATGAAAAGAAAGAACAAATTATCCAGGTTCATACATCATCTCTAAAGGTGCAGATGCCTATTGCAGCTGCCGCGGCAACTGTTTCTCTCACCACTGCCGTAGCAAGCAAGCAAACAAGAGACCCAGGAATACACATCGATTCTGGGAATATCATTTGTACAGCCAGGATAAACAGTGCATATAGAATGATTATCACATGTGGTAATGAACAACATCAATAAAATGAGCCGATCTCAAACATTGGGAGTCAAAGGAGAATTCTTTCGCATTGAAAAAAAAAGGAACAAAATGTTAGGTCATTCAAAGCTGCCTAAATGCAAGGTGCTCTTGGATTGTGAAGAACTCAAGTGTAAAACACTTAAACATGCATTAGCCATTAATGTTTTGGAGAGAGAATTTTTGTTTAATGCCATAAATGGTATCATAGGTTACTTTAGGTTCAGACATTGATCGAAAGAGTGTTTTATCAATTCTCCAACACATCTACTATCTTTCTTTTGCCATTACCTTCTTCTTTTCACAAGAGAAAAAAAATTAAGAAAATGGAAAGAGTGATATGCTACTTAAATGCTTGCATTCCAATAATGATGATCTTTCACTCTTTCCATTCATTCAGCTGAGAGGTGATGGATTAGGCCGATAAGATGAATCAATATTGCTCTCAGGTAACCTATATTCCACATTAATGAAAATGCACCTTCTCTTTGCAGCTAAACAAAATAGGGCTTCATGTAAACTCATGTCTATCTCTAGAGTCGAATCACCACTGCCAGCATCAATCTCCCTCCATTCATGATTAAAGTGACTAACCCTGAGGTTTTTTTAAGAGAATGTGTTCTGGATTAAGGCCTAAAAATTTCAACTTGAAGTTTAGCTGCAGGAAAGACATGTTTTCAATTTGTTCGTTTGGAGCCAGAAGGTCGTTATCTTTCCCTCCAAATCGAAGCTATATTCTCCTTACCATCATAGAAAGACATATGTGAAATGCGAAAAATGCCTGTTGGTGTAAGCTGGACCTACTTAACGTATCTATCAGGTTCCCCTCATGAAGTACAGGACACAAAGAAATAATACAATTACATGTACAAGAAAAGCTACCCATTATAACCCATATCCCATATGCTATGGCAGGGTTAATGCATAACGTGGAACTGAGCATCTCAACGGTGCAGGAACGTACATGAGCAATGAAATTTTCCTCTGTTGAGAGACAGAAGGGCATTAATTCTTGTAGGAGTAAATACCTGTCTTGCTCTCATTAGGAGATGTAAACTTATTTATTAATCTACTTCAGGTGCGAGGAACCGGACTTTGGAACCTATCCTTTTACATTAGCAACACAGGTATGCACACTGTCTGTAACCAGGGGGGTGTTTCACAAAACTTGTTATCAGTGAAAAATGACAGGTGCTGTTATAAGCTACTGAAATCCTTGCTTCTGATTGGTTATCAGCAGATTTGTCACTGAAAAGGTTTTGTGAAACGGGTCCCAAAAGAGGAGTTCATTCTGGTTATGGCACATGCCTTCTTCAATATTCAGTATTATAAGACACCAATCAGGTCATCATCTGCTTTGGTCTTAAACATAGGAAAAGAAAGATCCCTACAGAAATGACTGCTTTATCATAAATTGTCTTCTGGCTAATAAAGCAATGACAGGCTTTTCATTTTTACTGATGAGATATGAACACAATACGTAGGACAAAATGAATTGTGGTGCTATTCAAGGGGGATTGAAAAGGGTTGAATATAATCCCGAGTAAGTTTAGCATGCCTTGATAGCAATAATTAGAAAAATAGAACACAGAAATTAGAGGAAGTAGAGGAATGCACAAGAAGAGCAAACATGTGGTACAATGTTCTATTTCCAAGCACGACCCCTCCTGTCTGACTATGAGGTGATCCAGATACCACACCAGCATGTCAAGTGGAAATCTACAATGTCAGCCATGTTGCAATCCGAGGTACTACCTAACAATCCAAATTGGAAGAGGAAATGGGAGTGGAGCGAAGGCCCCTGCACTTGGAGTAGAAATGGCAGGGAGCAAGCTTCCTACCTAGATGAATTGCCGGGATTAGATCGACTCCCTCTATACAATTTTCTAAAATTGATTCATTATTAGTTGGTGGCTAGGGTTCGGGGCTCCCAAATGTCAGAGTTAATAAGGGGACTGGGATGCCAGACATGGGAGTTACGCACCGTGTGTGATGATGATAAACAAGAATTCATATCGCCGCTGAAATTGGCCAGGCCCAAACGACTCTCATTCAGCCCCAGTGAACTTCATTAAAATGCCATTTGTACGATTGTGATTTTTCTCTTTGCAGGGAGTGTAACATTTAAGGTAAAAAAGCTGGCACAAATTTGATTCCTGCCAGCTCTGAAATTACATCACCCAAGAGGAAAAAAGGAATGGTGGAAATTTGAGATGGGAATGAAAAACATGTTCCCAGTAGAACACATACGGTAAGCTGTACTAACCAACCTTGAACATGTTTAATCAACCAATAACTACTTTTCACTTCATTCTTCAATTTCCTTATTGCCTTTATACACTTTGCCTAATTCAATGTGGTAATATAAACAAAAATTGCCAAAAAATAATGTTTTCAAAAAGATTTACTTGAAAGTTAGCTAGGGCTCATCCTCTAATGGGTTAAATACACTGTATTTTTCCCCATAGATTTAAAAAGGTCATTGGAAACAAAGAAGGTTAAGTTTGATTATTTAAGGGAATTGTTAAATGGTAGTCAACAACCATGACCATGTTGCATGAAAATAGCGAATTCTCCAACATCCAGAACTTGAAGAAAAAAGAAAAAAGAAAAAATTTCATTAAAAAGGATTCCCAATGATTCCACACCGGTCAGACAATCAGAACCAGGAGGGTGTTGAATCTAGACTTTTACATCAAACTAAGGCTCTTCTGGTTCTGTAGATTTGATACATGTATACCTCCTGCTCCTGCA
Organism: Strongylocentrotus droebachiensis; assembly: GCA_035222895.1. NCBI lineage: Eukaryota > Metazoa > Echinodermata > Echinoidea > Camarodonta > Strongylocentrotidae > Strongylocentrotus > Strongylocentrotus droebachiensis. The sequence goes on from JAVYIG010002168.1 coordinate 158,493, forward strand.
AGCAAATACCAACAAACTTTTGCTTGACTGCATACTCCCAACCTACCACCCCCCTTTCTGGAATATTCTCATAGTAAAACTGTCAGAGGTGAGCACGAATCAGTCCGAGAAGGGATTTTCCCCTCCTCCAACACCTTCCATAAACACCCACCTAATGACAAAATAATATTCTTGACAGAAGAGTTTTCACAGATCGAGCGTCGAGCAGTCATCGATCAGAAGATGAGGGAGTTTAATCAAATGAGGAGAGTAATTAAATGAACCTCAAAAAACAAAGAAAATGGAAATACATTGTGGAGTCGATTCTCATTTGATGATTGTTTTTTTTAAATAATAATTATTTTTATTATTTAGATACACAAAAAGAAGATTAAATGATTTCAGCTAAAATAAGAATAGTGTATCTAATATCTTCTTGTTTGTTTTCATTTGTCCAAATATTTGTCAGATGAAAAGGAAAAATATAGTTTTTATACAGTAAAATATACTGATTTATAACAGAAATATCATAAGGTGAAGTTCAGAGATTAAATGCAAACTTTGTTTCATAATGGGAGGACAGATAAAAGTGAAACAGTAGAGGTGATTAGAGCATACTGTATAAGCTGATATTTTTTAAGGATATTTTCTTGAATTTCACAAATTGGTAATGGGTCAGGACTTCAACAAAATGCAAAAATGAATAGGCAATGCATTTGCAAATACATATAGTATACACCTTTTCCTAATCATCCCAAAAGCAACACCCAATGTGAATGTCTATAGCTCTGTCATCTTTAAAAAAAAGATATCCGTATGCCATAAAAAATCTGGCTTATATACCATCTAGGCTTCCATGTTATAAAGTGTAGTATTGTCTGAGGATCTCAATATATCCGCAGTCTGGCAGCCAATAAGGTCAAGTGACTTGATTCGTCTAGCCAATGTTTGCATGCATCTGTGTCCGACCAGCAATATCTTCACACATCCCATGAGGACCCCCCATCCCCCCTCCCCCTCCCCCACCACCACCACCACCACCCCATCCCATTACAGTCTGCACCTGATGGGCAAATAGGTCAACACGCCAATTCGAAATAGCCATAGTATTGCTTTCTGGAATGGGTCTAGACACTAATGGGTCTGGACAGCTTAGTTATGAAATTTTCCAGCTGACTGCATTTTTCATTCATTTCGGCTGACAAATGAATATTGTATTCAGCCCAGTCCCATCTCAGACTGAAATATGGGGGATTTCTGAATCTGATGAGGCTTTCAATCTGTATTGTAATGGATTTTATCGTTTTGAATAAACACTATGATTGTTTGTACACACTGAAAAATCAGACATCAGTTCTAGCTACGCTGTATCTAAATAGACCAGGCTGATGCAATGAATCTGAATGAGAGTAGGCAGACCATTTTACGCCAGGGGTCTGAGCTTCGGTTGACATTTGAGTGGAGCCAAGCGGCACGTTCCGTGGCTCATTGCTTGTTGTATAATTATAAGCTATCACTACAGGGATCCCCCATTCAACCAAAGCATGCAGGGTGTCTCTTGTAATAGAAGATGTGATCTGATTTAATCATATATTAATGCCACATGCAGCTAGCTCTGTTCCCCTAGATTCTATTTCATGTATAGCTCCATTTAGAGCAGCAATCTTGTATGTAGTCCATGGAGCGTGGGTAGAATTCAGAAACGAGAGGCCACACACATTTTTCAATCACTCGGATTACATAGGCCCCGATGATATCATAATTTTGAATCATCATCGCACTAACGATCTCTGAAATAGAAGTAGCACAAAACATCAAGCATGGAATTCCCAGTAGAACATATAAAGCTGATCTGGGTCTTTCATTATGCACTGCACTACAAGTTTGTGTAAATGTCACACACTAAAGCATTGTGTCATTTAAACAAATGTACATTATACAGCAGACTGTACTAGAATTCACTAGAAAAGGAATGTGCAAAATCTTACGAAGTTTAAAAGAGATTTAGAATGCATTATGCAATAAAAGAGCAAGAATCTCAATATGCATTATACAATGTGTAATTAACCCATTAGCAATATTTTGACGAGGAGGAATAGTGCGAAGTTAGCTCTCTTTTCTATGATAGCCATCTCACACAATAGTCCCTTCTGCTGCTCTTCACGTACAAGGCAACATGCCGATTCTTTTCTCATATACCACCACAACCCTGCAAAAGCCTTGACCTAAGGCTGGTATATTGTAATGCCTGCAATAGAGAGCTAGCAGCTCCTTATCTTAATGCTGTACAGTACGCCTCCCCCCCCCCCCCCCCGACAAACTTAATTTCACCACAGTAAAGGAACCTATATAACTCTACCCATGAACTCACATCATACGTGATATACACATCGATGAGCGAGTGGAAATCTATATGGTCCGGATTATGAATAAATTGACTTATCTATGCGAGATGGAATGCCATACAATCTTGGGAAGCTCGCTCGCAGTGCAATCTTAGTCCCTTACCTGATAACTGTATAATCAGTCGCATACCTGTCTATTCAACCTACTAGATGGTGTAGGGTGTTCCCCCCCCCCTCCCTCCCATACATGAATGAGTAGAATGCATTAGCACCTGATGTGAAGATGCAGGTGAACATTTAGGTGCTTGCAAAACACCAGACAATTTAAAGTCTGTGCCAAAACCTTGTTGCTGGTAATATAATGAAGTGTCACAGACCTGTCTATTCAAGCTAATTGATAATGTAAGGTGTTTCATCATATACAAATATAGATGAAATAAAAGTACAGTGTTAGCACTGGATGTGTATACAGGTGTAGGTGTTTGGAAAACACCATGAAGTTCAAGGCCTGCACCAAGGCCCTGTTGGATGGCAATATATTCAGCGTCACAACCGAAGCACTCCATCCATTGACATTAATGGGATGACATAATGGAACACTTCTCTTCTCTTCCATTTTGATGTATAGGTTTTATGTGACCACTTCCAACATCTTCTCACACATTCAAGGTTCAATTTGGGGGCAAGCACCCACACAATATTTCATGTCACCTTCTACTAATTCTCAGATGTCAAATTCTAACCTGGTCCCAGCAAATGAGCCACTACTGTTTCTGAATTAGGGAATTTGGAACTCCAGTGAGGGCCTGGTAAACGGGTTACATTAGAATGCAATTTAAACATACTGTCCAATATACAAAACTAGCTGATTTTCATACAATTTCTAGGTATATAATATATTCCAGTACAAAATATACACTCTTTTGATAATAACCGATACTATATTTTCCACATTTATCTTTGCTTGACAGATGCCTACTTTGTTGATGCTTAATAGTTCCACATCTACTGCGGATTAAGGCCATAATAATATACAACACATATTCCTTTTATAATGTTTTATCTCTGGGTTCTGTAGTACATCAATAATTCACAATGATAACCAATCTATATATATTCTGTTGTTAACATTCAAAATATGAAAGAAAATATGATGGATGAGTGATAATAATTTAGACCCAATGGAACCATTTTTTTCTTCATTTATACACTGCATATATAATAAACTGATGTACATCTCATCAAATCTATGCACTCTAAATTTCTTTTTTGATGGAGGACAAGGCAGAATATTTTGCAATTACAACTTTGGACCTACAAAAAGAAATATCCTCACTGACGTACAATATAATTTTGTCAAATGCAGACCAAACAGAAAAAGTGTAGCAATGTGAAAGATTGTAACTTTGGTGTCATAATGTCTCCATTAATTATTGGCATTATAAAACTTTGTAATAAATATACTGAAGTTATAATGACAATGGAACTTATGCCTAAAAGATACTACAATTTTGTTTATGGCGTAAACTTTATACAATATACATACATGGGGAAACCCTTGGCAAATGCTCTTTATGATCATCTTCTTAGATTGTAATCAGCACGTATTTCTGCATCATGCAAGCTTTGTATGACCCTAGTAGCAAATGCCCTTTCTTACTTATTCATGACCCAGCATACAAAAGCATCAGTAAAGGACTGGATTGACTATAATACACTGGATATATCTTGTCAAGGTGCTATTGTAGAGCTGCAACGGACATGGTATAATTTGGAAGGAGAAACAAGGGACGGCCCTGACAATGACATTGAAAGTAATTCATTTTTGCTGAGAGTAATGAAAAAATTAACTTTAACCATGATAAATAATAAAGAATACAGAATAGAATCAATGTCAACTAAATTAAAAAAAAAAAATTTCATAATAATAGTGATTGAGTGATTTTTTTCGATGTAGTTGTAGTATTTCGTAGAGCATATAAATTCATTTTCTGACCAGAGGCAAGACCTGTTGCTTTACGGTGGTTTCGTATGAATCTGCCAATTTCTGTTATTATTTAAAAAGCTTTCTGTGTATGTAACATCCCAAACCTAACCCTATCCTAGAAACCTTATGCCACAAATAATTCTTACATGTATCTCACCCTTTTAGTTTGTTTGTTTCTCATCTTGTCTGTAAAAGTCCGACATCATCCTCTCTTTCTGTATACTTATGTCAAACCCTTCAGGTGATATCTTTGAGTCTTTGTGTATGTCTCCAACTCGACTGCACCTGACAAAATATTGGCATGGCCTGCCCTTAATCGCTAGTTGTTCTTCCTTCTCTGTTGTTCCTTTTGGGTTTTCTACTTAATGTCATCCCTTCAGTTCACATCCTTAGAACACAGTAGGCAAAGAACAGACAAATAAGTTTCTCTCTCCCTCTCTCTCTCTCTCTCTCTCTCCCTTTCTCTCTGTCTCTCTCTCTATCTCCTGTTCTTTCTTGTCCATCTCCTTGCCTGGTTTGATATTCAAGATTGATTGTGTTTGCGTTTCTCTGCTTCCACGCTGTCATGCATTATGTATGCTAAAAGAGTGTACACATTCTATCAGCAACTATGTCTGCCTGACTGCATGTTGTAGGTAACACTCTACACAAGTCTTAGGGTCTAAATGCATTAGGTACCATAAGAGGACATGCCAGTTTGCGTTAGAACTGCGTCTTTTCAGAGTGGAATTTCTTGGAGGTGAGTGTGGAAGGGGCAGTGGGTTTGATCTTCAAGGATTATTTCTTGCCACATGGGAAAAACAAGTTTGAAGTATTAGATTTAAGTTAGAATAATTTAGAAAAGTATGTCAGAATGCACAAGAAAGCATGATAAGCTCACTTTTTAATGTTGTGATGTTATGATGTACAGCAAGTCTGCTCAGCGACAGAACAACATTCAGTCCATGATAAAGATATGAGTTAACATACTCCTGACTTCAATTTAATATCGGATGAGTTTTCAGAAGCTGTCATTCGAAAACTATAAATAGGCCAAACTGAGATTTAAAGATAAGAAATTCCTCAGTTAAGAGCCATAATCTTGTTAAAGTCAAGATCTGAGTTGACACCTATTCGGCCTCCAGCAGACAATATAAAACATAACTTGCGGAAAGCTTTAGGGAAAGTTATTAAATCATGCAAGGTCACCCGATGTTGAAAGCAAGGTATAATGTTCCTTAGAGAATATGCTAAATATATCTACCCCAGCCTCACTTTAGCATAATCACTACATGCCTGTCAGTGCATTGCAGCAATGAAACACAATATACCTATTATAATAGTGGTATTACAAGTATGCCACAAATAGCACTGAAACTCTGAACTTTGCAGAATAAACACTCTGTGGCACATGTTTCCACATGCAACAATACCTGAAATCATTCATTGACAATCACTGTCTTCATAATTGCCCATTTCCACATTGTAGTTTCTATAGGAAGTCTTACAAGTAAAGCCAATTATTTATGTCTAGGTACATGGGTATGAAGGATTTCCAGGAAAAGTGCTCTGATGCAAGATTTTAGATACCTCATGTGGATCTCACACAGTGTTGGACACCATGATCTAACACAGTCATTTGAAGTCAGTTTCAAACAGCCTTACAAAGATCACAATCGAGGAAAAATTGAACTTACGTCACTACTGTAAGTAATGCATATCACTGATCATCACATCAGAAGGGCAAAGACTCTTTGTTGTGGTGTAAGCATCTTACTTTCAAACCTTTCAAAATAAAGAACATTTGAAAGAGCTCGTAGACAGAGCCATGGTTCACTCTTTAAACCTGGTGGATGTGAAACCTACAGGATAGATAGAAAGCAGCAAGATAACCTACCAAATCACATGTTCATCAAGAAGTGATCATCCATTGATAGTCACATTGATAGTCACATCTAATTAGTCACATTGATAGTCACATCTAATTAGTCGCATTGATAGTCACAAGGCCTTTGAATCTCTGTTACAGAGCATGAAAATGTGACTCCCTTTTGGCGCTCAGCAGACCAAAATAATAGCATTTTACCACAAGATCACTATTTTCTGATGTTGTTTGAGAAACTACTGTATGTGCATTCCTGTACGAATCAACAGCGCATTCTAAAATCACGCTCGTCTGATTTTCCTTTTTCCATTTCCGCTATTGCACGAGAGATCAAATACAATCAACCACTGTTCACCCATGTTAGCCTTTTGAACTGCAACACAAAACAGGATATTCAAAGCCACGTTTCTTTTATAACGGTTTTTTGAAAAGATTTATAGGGGAAAAATACGCCACAGAGAATGTTTATTGCTATTGACTTCTGGGTGCACAATCACTAGCTATCCCAGAAAATGAAAGAAATTGCAATTTGTAGGATTTCAATCAAAGGTGACATGCTTATAATGTCATACCTGCTTAGTATGGTAGAAAATTGTTGGGACAGTTGCGTTATACATTATACATTGTAAATGTATGAACAATTCATGTTGGGTAAATGTAGATAGTAAAGTATCCTTGGCTTTAAGGTAGCTATACAATTATATTCAAATCTTAGAATCCCTTTAGTTGACATGAATATATGTTATATGCTATGTTAAATATATATAAAGGACTTCCATCCATGAAGCACATCGTCTTATTCGAGCATGGTCCGAGATGACTTCAGATTACTGCAGGATTATACGATAAAACAATACAGAATAAATTAAAAATGGATTCAATCAAAACATCTTTAGGAAGGTGAAAACAAACTTCTATTTGATTTCTAGTAGATTAGGATGCAAATAGCACAGACTATTTTGCAATGGAAGAGAATTATCTCCAAAACAGGAATATACATGTATATATAAATAGCATCTCCGTCCTAAATTTAGAAAGACGTTCTTTATTTTTGGAATCTACAATCCAAAATACTTTTGACATCATGTGCTGCTCCTACGTAACTCATAACCCCCACATCATTCTTCAAGGCAACAATGGTTGACTTTTACTTACGTAATCTTGGCTTACAAACGCCTCCAGACAACACCTCATAATTAGCCCACGGAATCCCTCTACAAAATCTCACAGATGAGCTGTTGATGTCATCTATAGGCGGTCGTGAGAAAAGCTGTAGTTTTGGGTGTCAAGGAAAACAGGTTCGGCTGGGAGAACTCTACTCTATGTCACCTTGATGGGTAGAAATAGAAGCTCTGTAGTACAATAATTGATCCGAGTTAAAATCCACCAAAAAGGCGCTGAGCGCTATTACACTGAATATGTCCCACAGAGAGAGATTGAAGAATCAAATTCTGAGAAAATCCCTCGATATCAGAAGAGAGTGAGATATATCCACCAAGAAATATGCACAATCAATAACACACAAGGAAAAGATGATGACTACCAATACTGAAGAGCTAGAGATAAGCTAAGGGAGATGAGGAGCACATCGTATTATTTGCATCCATATCACTACACGCTATCCCGTCTATCCGCATCCGTTGCCGAGTCCGGTTGTGCGCCCTTGCTCCATGCACACGCTTTCACTGGGGGTAAAGAGCGGCGGCACGTGTGGGGCAAGCTGTGCGTCACGCGCATAGCTAATGCACATCTCTATCCTAGCTCACAGTCCTCCATGCAAAGGAGGGGAAATCGAAGAGGATGCCTGCATGCATCCAATGCGAGTATCACCAGACACTGTGTGCTTTTTAAATGCATCTGTGTATGAGTGTATGTGTGTGTGTCCTGTCGGCCTGTGTGTGTGTGTGTGTGTGTCGATGCAGGATGCAGGTATAGAGAATGCATTGATGTATACGCTGTGTACTTCAATCACTACTACGTCTTGTTTCATTTGGTACAGGCAGGGAGGAGGTGGTGGTGGTAATATTGAGGTAGTAATAAATACATACTGATTCAAGGGAAGGTAGAACTCTAGTCGGCAATGCCTTCCCATGCTCAACATATCAATTTTCCCAACCCTGATTCCTTCTCCACTCGCTGCTTTCCCACTTGGGCAAAAGGGTGTGGGTACGGGAATCGACGGGGCCAGCGTGGGGGGTCTTTCCTCCATCATGCTTTTAATTCTAAAGACAACCATTCAGTCGGAGGTAAATCTTGTCTCTTATTCAAAGCCCATTGATAATTCTCTTTCTTCTTTCTGGATCAACTTCAAATATACCACCTGCCTTCAGAAAAGGTCTATTGAACCAATTCTCAAGATATTATTTTGATTTTGTGTATAAAGTCAGCATCTCTTAGAAGATGAATAGATACCTCGAATCTAACACATCTACATATATGTACAATGTAAAAAGTATTAACAATAATGAAATAGAAGAGAAATTTTAGAAAATGTAAAAGTTAATATAAACCTTAATCCTTATAAACCTTAATATCAACCTTTTTTTTGGTTACTATTGTATCCCACTAACATTAATCATTGGTCTTTAGTGTTCAATCAAATACCTTGGCAGAATATGGATGAAATTAATGTGAAAGACTAAATACGTCATTTGCTTACGTGGGTATTAACCAAATCCACCAACTATCAGGCAGTGGCAAAATAACATGGAATTTAATTCTTAGTCCAATTACTCTACACACGTCAGTGATTAAACAAATCCAAATTAGTTTCAAATGCAGTGTGGCAAAGACTTCAATTGGAAAAGCATTATATGAGGCGATTTCTTTCGATGTTGCAGATGTACATTAGTTTTCCTACAATGCAGAATTACGAATTCTCAGCAGCCGAACAAAGCACTAAATATAGCAACTTGCATGTGTAATGAAGGATATTAAGTTATTAATGCATTCTCGCCACAGCAGGGAGCAAAGAAAAGGAATTACACGAGGTAAGCTTGAGGCCTGTGGTGTTCAATGGCATGTTCGGGCCTTGTATAATGCAATGGGAAGCTAGATTCAGACATGTATGTATGCGATGTTTAAACAGTATCAAGCAAATCATGAGATCTAATGTAATATGCTATAAATTTAGAATAAATTAAGCAAAAACATTGTCGGCTTATCAACAACGACTGCAGCAGGTGAAACAACTTATCCAAGGGAGTAACTGACATATTTCTTTTTTAGACAAATGTTTTGTATTATGAAGCAAAGCCTTGATCTGGAATAATGCAGCCTATTAACTGAAGCTTACTTTTGCAGATTAACGCCATTGTAAATCATGACTGTAGACAATTCTAAGAATCTATACAGCAGAAAAAGTCTAAAATTCATAAACATTCTTTCTGCTTTGGCCCAGTTAGTCTCAACTGATTGGGAATGAAGATGAGGGAAATAAATGCATTTGTGATGTTTCCATTATTTAGATTTATTCTACACCAAAAGGGCAATAAATCACATTACATATTGTTATCTACATTTACAACATCATACACAGTCCGATTACCTTAATCCCTGAAACAAAAATTGGGGAACCAAACACAGTCTACAGCCAGATTTATGGGGGGAGGGGATCTGGGATGGCTGAAGTTGTTTGGGACATTCACGATTTCTCCATGCTAACAGAAAAACATACAAGATCTCCCAAGTTAAGAAATGTTACCAATCTCTGTGCCATAGCAACAGCCCAACAGACTAAAACTCAACTTCATTAGCCAAATACATTCTTCACCTCCATTGCAACGGATCTCCTACATAAAACTCACAAACCCATCAGTAACGTTTCAAAATCCCTCCTGAAGTAGAAGGATTGCCTTATGGGAGTCAGAGCCAAAATAAACTTGGGGTTGACCTTGGAGTTGCTCCCAAATCTCATTAAGGGTTTTGATTCTCTTTCTTGCATTCCTGACGTAATAAAATCAGGCTCCCTCCGGGAAGTGACCCCTGCAAGGTCCGCTTCATGGCTGACTGCTGGCTGGACATAGGTCACTTCATGAAGTAGACAGTGTTCAATGAAACAAACTACATTCCCTTGGTGGGTGGGGGGAGGGGGTGTCGGATGTCGGATGTTTTGTAACAGATCATTGATCCCCTATTTTTAATTCAATCAATTAACCACATTTGCTTTTCACAAACACGTCAACACTTTGCATTAATTCAGGTAAACATGTAAATTGAAGCAATTAGGGGAACAGAACTATGATGAAATGTCTGTGCATGCATAATGAGAGAGTGTACATAGGGTAATAGAAAATCAATCATTTCTTGATGTCTTGATTCAAATGTCTTCATGCAAAAGAGTTTAACGTCATTCCAAAAATTGATTTTCTTTTCTTTTCTTTTCCTGACAACTATATTATTTCATTTCCCCTGTCCCCTATATCATGTCAGATGGGCTTAAAGGAAACCGAACCCCAAGTAATAACTTTACTTATTCTGAGAGATTTATTAATTATTACCCATACATCTACAAGATTCCCCACCAAAGTGTATGAGAGAGGTATAAAGCAAAAATAAAGTACAGTTTCTCAGCACGACATGGGCATCGCCATTTTGTTGATAATGTGACGTACTATGCGAAGTCGTTTATCAAGTAAATGTATTCAAATTTATGGATGCTTCTTTCCCAGACGTATGTTGTGATGAAGCTTTTCAGTCACCTGCTATTATCCTTTGTACTATAATTGCCAGAACGCAAATTGCATAAATTAGTTAGTGCTCTTCTGGGTTGAAGGTTTCTCATAAATGAAATAAATTTGTCAACTGATATAGTTTAGTATTTATAAATGAATTTGTTACAAATGTGCCCCTGTTATTTATTTTTTACCTAATATCATTTCTATCATCTCAGTTGTTATTTTTTTTCATTGAAAAGTAAAGGTTTCGTTATTGATTTAAAAATTCTTTCCAACTAAAGCTTGGTGCATGATACATGTACAACTTCAACAGATACGTCACATTTTTAAGAAAATGGCTGCGCCCATGTCATGCTGACAGGCATCATATCATGCCAGGAATATCTTCATTTATATATATCTTGTACATTTTCGTAAGGAATATTGTACATCAAAGGGCAGGAATACATCTCATTTTTCAGAATACCTACACTTATTCTTTGGGTTTAGGTTTCCTTTAAACATGGCAGAAACTATGTAAAGTCAATAGGCTTTAAACAGACATTTCCCCCTCCTTTTTCACATAGGACATAACAAACTATTCAACAGAAAAGCCTGTAACACATTACACTGATTTTTTATTACTTACATGTTTTACATGGTGACCAATTGCTGTACATATCATCACGTTTTCTTTGTCTTTTTTCATTACAACGTTTATCCGATGAAGATGTGAAGAGAGTCTGCCAGAGTGTTATTTGGGAAGAGCCACTGACCATAGCTCTTCTACCTTTCTTGGAAGAAATCTGAACCATTTAGGGGCACCAGGCTTACTTACAAGAACTGTGGGCATAGCAAGGATAGGTTTTCTTTCAATAGAACTACTTCCGCGGGTTAGTTCACGAACTTCACCAACGTGGGAGGTAAACTGAGCCAACTTGAGCAGATCCTTGTCGGATATCGTGTCCCACTTCAAAGAAATTCTGTTAAAAAACTAATGGGGAATTTCCCTGAAGACGAACTTTAACAGCGTAAGAACTTGTAAACAGAAAGATCATTTAACACAAATGCCTAAACACGCTGTAAATTACATCTGATCTTGAATGTATATGTGACATGAAGTTTGTAAGATACTACATGTAGTGCAAAGCTCCAACTCTTGGTCATTATTTAATGTATTTTTTTTAATTTTTTTTTTACATATCTTCAATTCTAAAGGTTACTGCCGGAATTCTTGCCGCCCGCAAGTAGCCGATTGTATTCACCACCTCACACAATTTACATGACGTAACAATGGAATGGTTTGACCTCCTGACCCTTTCAGTCTCTTGAATGTCTTCCAGCCTCCTGTCCTCTTCCCATCTCTCTGTAAGCACATCGATATGCAATCATGTTCAAGGACTTCCTTCACACACATGACATTTAAAAGCAGTATTTAAGTGCACTTAGCAAATTTTCCAAGAAAGAATGAGGGAAAACAAATATCAAGTTTTACATCAAGTGTATCATATTAAAATGACATAAAATGGGACTTTTGTTGCAGACATGCGAACAATGATGTAACGAAAGGTTTGTCAAGACAACATGATTATTTTCATTGTCCTCAGGAAAACTACTACTCTACAGTTTGGTGCGCTATCAAATTGTTGAGTCCTGAAATCAAAGTGTTAAGTCCTGTATTTGATTTATTGCATTGCTCGTTCAAGTGTGCAAATTACATTTGATTGGCTTAATAGATATCATAAATCTCTCTTGTCAAATGTACTATTTAAATCTTGCATACGCTTCACGTCTCAGAAATTGAACGCAAGCAATTCTGCATCATCTGCTGCACAAAATAACATGTAATTGTCGGCTGTAAGCAGATGAAGTAAGGATATGTAGCCGCAGAATTATTCAAGTCAGAGCCACAATTAAGTCAAATAACACAGTACATACTCCTGTGATTTTTTTCATTAAGATTTCTAAGGGAATGATGTAATCTTTAAAATACAGGTGATGTTTCATGCAAGAGCACATTACAATGCATTAATAAGCGAGTGCAATATCCGTCTATTTTGTCTATTTTGCATCTGATCCATGTACTTGAACATATATACACGTACTTCACAAATGCAATTTCCTTTTTCAGTAATGGTATCAATTAAAGACATGAGAAAACATTCTAAAGCCAACTTTACACTCCGATGCATCATTGTGAACATGAAATTTAGTGTAAATAAGCTGTGCTTCAATGATCAATAATTTCACACCATCTTGACACAATATGCTGTTGCCAATTTGATCATGCCGACATGGGTTTTAATCAGTTGCATACTGACGTATTGATCTAGAATGTGACTCAGCTCAGCTCCAATGACTCACTATCAACTCATCTCTTTATCTTCGCGTCTACCAACTTCATCTTTCCTTTAACTTGAACTTGGTTGACATTACAGTTCAGCCAAGTAGCCCCAATGCTATGTTATCAGTTTCCTTTGATTCTGGTTGATAAATCTCAGCTAGGACTAATCGTGTTTCCAAAGGGCCGGGGAGTATGTATGATGGGGTGGATGCACAGATGAAAAATGATTTAGGGTCAAACTGTGAATGAGCTTGTCTTCCTTTCTTATTGTTAATAAATCTGTGAAATCATTAGCACATTTATCTTTCATTGTCTCCAAAAAAATAAGTTGAAATTGTATATCCGTAAATTTGGCCTCATGTGTAAGGCCTTTTAGTGGAAAAGCAGACATCAAAGTTGTGCTACCTATCTGTCACTAAAAACAACAAACAATTTTTGTGAGCAACAGATTTGAGGGAACTTTACCATACCAGCTATTCATGTAACAAATTGTGCCATAAAGAGTGCTTGATGTTACAACTTTATACAAATTTATAAAATCTTTAAGAATCTCTCATTACTTCTGATAGCTGGTTAATTCTGAGAAGATTTCTTTTTAATGAAAACCTGCGCTATTAAAACAGGGCTGCACATCTGTCTCTACAAATGCATAAAAAAAGGGTTTGTGCCAAGTCACATTGGCTAAATATATTTGTTCCCTCTCGCTCTATCTCTCTCTGGCCTTATTTGACATCTGCAAGAGGCAATCGTCATTTGGGAAGCAATATTTCCACCTTTTACAATCAGTCATTACCACTATTACTCCCATTAACACTTTAAAAAATCACCTGTCAGTAGGATATATATAGGAACCCACATTGTGCAGACAGATTGAGATGTCATCCGATATGAGCAAGAAAAATGGAGAGACAGGGAGAAATGGAGATGAGGGGAGAGAAAAAAGGAAAGAGAGAAAGAGAGAGAGAGAGAGAGAGAAAGAGAGAGAAAGATAGAGAAAGGAAGAGAGAAAAAGAGAGAAAGGAAGAGAGAAAGAAAGAGAGAGAAAGGAAGAGAGAGAGAGAGAGAGACGAGAAAAAGAGAAAGAGAAGAGAAAGAGAGGAAGAGAAAGAGAGAAAGAGAAGAGAAAGAGAGAAAGAGAAGAGAAAGAGAGAAAGAGAAGAGAAAGAGAGAAAGAGTAGAGAAAGAGAGAGGAGAAAGAGAGGGAGAGAGAGAAAGAGAGGGAGAGAGAGAAAGAGAGGTAGAGAGAGAGAGAGATAGGGGAAGAGAAAAAGAGAGAGATAGGGGAAGAGAGTAAGAGAGAGATAGGGGAAGAGAGAAAGAGAGAGATAGGGGAAGAGAGAAAAGGATGGAGGAAGAGAGAGAAAGAGACAGGGAGAACATGAGACAGAGTATTGTACAAAGTGGGAGTCGAGATGGAAAAGAGAGAGAAGGTGAGGAAGACGGGGAGAGAAAGAAAACAGCTAGAATACTGTTCTAGTCCTCACTATTTGATGAGGGTTTTTATTTTATAACCATTTCTTTATTAGGGACAGCTGAATGACAGTGCCTGTCTCTGAAAATAGTATAAGATATTTCTAGAAATCTATATATACATCGATCTTCAAATGCGCATATACTGTACACAGCATAAAAGCAAACAAACAACAAACCACCAACTAAAAACCTAAAATATCTTTTGGAGGGAATCATGAGGTGGAGGCAGGGGGGCTTTTCCCTCCCCCTATCGTTTTCTCCTCTTTTTTTTTTGGGGGGGGGGGGAGTACCATAAGAAAGGACATCCCCTAAAACTGCCACTGCAACTCCTAAATCTTTAGTATAGAGTTGCAATTGCTTTGAATAAATTGTAACTCTTTATAAGATGGGGGCCCAAGAGCAAAATTTCTAGCCTACTAACTGTCCACAAAAAAATCACTGAATAATTTATGAGAGGCCATAATAAAGTGAAACCAGAAATAAACATAAACTTGTCATCTTTGGGGATAAAAAAGATAACAGTAAATATGTTGTATGGGGCATTTCTTCAGAGGAAATACTTAGAAAAACCATGAAAAGGTTGAAGAAAGAAGAGGAAATCAAGCAAGACAAAGTTATAAGTAAACACAATATGATTCTTGTATCATATAAATGCCATCACGAAGTAGCAATCCATGTACCTGTGGTGTCCTCTCCCATCTTGTTTGGATCAAACTAGGAAATTGTGTATGCCTTGATTTCCACCACATATCTCCACAATGAAAAATGCCCCGAGGGAAGAACAGGCAAGAGCAACATAAACCACATATCTCCATGAAACTCCTCTAATCATCGTCTGGCTAAGCGAGTCTGTCTCACTAGGCCGGTTTTCATCAGACCGAAGTTGCAAAATAACCCAATATTTTAACTAGCCTGATCTCAAATAAGCCAGCTAATTTGCACCTTCATCAGTCAACAGTTGCTATTAGCAGGCTATTTGGACGAGAAAATATCCTGAGAAATCTTGGTTTTCTTTCCAAAATGGCAGGCTTATTTGCGCCTGTCTGACTTAGTTTGTGATGAGCGTATCGGACTGGTGAAGACGCAAGTTTGAGTTTTGGGAAAATATCCAGAGTCTGAAAATACAGCTTATTTTGCAACTTCGGTCTGATGAGGACGGACTTTATATTACCTATACATTCCAGGCTAATCACTCTATTTATTTTTAATATCATGACTCATCTTATGATAACACTAGTCCAAATACAAGAACTTCTTTAAATTTATCCTAGACACAAGTGTACTTCTATTTCTCGATGAAGAAAATCTAGAGAGCTTGAAAAGACGTACATGAAGAGGGAGAGGAAGAGACCGAGATGAGGAGGGGGCGTTGTGGGGGCGCGGAGATGAGTGAGGTGATAAACGTGTGAACTAAAACTGAAGGCATACAGGGAGTTATGAGAGGCACATGGGAGAAACTGAGGGGGTGTGAAGGGACATAAAATGGCTGAAGTGTTCCTGGAGTATCAGATGATCAAAAGGGAAACAAAAGCCACTTGCTCTTCTGAACTTGTACTCTGTCATATATGGCAGTTACCACTTGAAATGGAATACACAAATTAATGAAGTGATGGCTGCTAAAGTATCGGGTATCAACAACCAAAACTCTTGGAACTGAATCAATATCTGTAACTGAAACAAACATATATGTACGCATTTAACTCACACCTTTACATATTTCTCCAACACACTGCATGTCTGAAATGTTCCTTGGAATTTTTAAAAAAACATTTAGTCACTGGGGGGCCACATCCTAACCAGACTGCACTTTCGTGGGTTGGATTATTCATGAAAATTTAACCACAGCCTTTAAGACGAGCGAGAAGACACTCCTGTAGAGCGAGAGAGGAAGTCGAAGACAAGCCATCGTCGCACACGTTTGACTTGCTCCAGGCTATGCGTAGGTGGGTGCAAGATGCATACAAGAATACAAGAGTGACCCAATACATCAAACAGTATCAGTTTTCAATCAATTTTCTCATTGGGTTTGACCCGTCGTACTGCCCAGAACATCACTTTCCTCCTCATAGAAGACATTAGCATGAGAGCCAGAAAGACATTAAAGGTACTATGTCCCATTTGCAGGACCAAAAAATGAAAAAGTTAAATTCCAACTGCATTTGAAAGATAATACTAATTTAGAACTTTCCTAAAAAAGTTGGGGCTTGAAAATGTCTTCAAGTGGGAAAATAACGACTATTAGTTGTCAAATCGACTTTAGGGCTATAGAGCCCAAAAGTAATAGTCTTGATTTTCAGACAATTGTACCGAATGGTCATACGTTTTATGCTGCGCAAAGATTCAATCAGTTTAATCTTGGCCATCACAAGAAGTGGGTTATTGATGTAGACAAATGCTCATGTACCCTTTACAACTCTTTTCATGTATGTTATTACCAAAGAAGAAAAACAGCCAGTCAGACACTCAATAGTGTCTGATAGTGAAGTCTAGCAAGTAAACGGGTTTCCTTGCATAATTTGAATATGAGGACACTGCTAACGTTTAAATTTCACAGATAGGACATACATGACATATTCATAATTCCTGCAAAGTTCTACAGCATTTGAGGTTGGCTGCAAAAGGGACATAGTACCTTTAATGCATACACCTATACTTTGACATATACATGTAGTTATAACCTTACACTTCTTACTCACAGCAGACTATATGAACTGGAGAAGGAAGTATCTTTCATGATCACTAGTATCACATGCAAAAGCATTATAAGCATAAAATGTAACTTACATGTAAGATCAGACTGCAAAATGCCTTGGGACAAAGTAACAACAACAGCCTTGTGAAAATACACCCTTTTCATGGCAGACATGGATGACAATTGTACAACTGGGATGTCTGACATGAGACATTATAAATCACTTAAATCACTATTTAAGAGGGCTGTCATATCACTTGATCCAACATTATAAAGGTGGCATTTGATGGTGTTCAACCGACCATTTTGGAATATATTGTTTGCTTTCTTTTTATCTGTAGTATACATATCGTAATTTTCCTAAAGGGAATCATTCACTTTGTGCAGCAGAATAACTTCCCTTGATAATTTAGGAACAGCTGATTTTCTTAATTCTTAAAAAGTACATTTATGCTCCCTCATTTACATTGTTCATGTAAAAGATGTGTTTAAAGTCATATCTTAATATTGCTTGCCTATTCTTTTGAGTGGCAAGCCTCTGTGTACTTGCAAAACACAAGTCTGATCTGTCCATTCCTTGGGACCTAATCTGCAATTCATGATATCTGCAGAGAAAGGTCAATTTCCACACATGTCCCCCGAAGCGTTGGCGAAGTCCATGTAATTTTGTTTTAAAGAATACTAACTGAAACCATCATTCTAACACTAAAAAGCTCTAAGAATTTGAGAATGGGATTCATAGAGTGAACTTGAAAGAAATTTATCACTAAGTTTACTTTGAAATTGAAAAGATTGTCAAATCAAAACAGAACATGGAGAGGTTGGAAGTCAAACATGAGCTTTAATTCTATTTAATGTTGATGACAATATCAGTCCTTGAAAAGGCTACACATACAGATGATGTTTGCTAAAGTTTGCAAAAGTTTGGTGTTGAAGTTGCTGAAATTCTGTTATCATGTGCATCCCAATCTGAAATATAGTTACATGTCTCATTAAATCAAATCAATTAATAAGATCAACATTATAAAACCAGCAACAAGTTAGACACATGTACAGAATTTGGATTGTACAACAACATACCCAAATGTGTAGACTTGTCATTACATCATTCCTGATGAGATGAATGTCTGTCTAAGTAGTTTCACTTGGTTCTCCTTGTACAAAATGACATCCCACTCCCCCAGCATAAATTGAACACAACGAGACAAGGGCTAACTCTCAAAGCTAATAAAAAGCAGTGAAATGTCAAAGATGAGAGATGCCTAGGGCCAAGTATTTATACAGTGAACCTGATGGAGCCCAAGGCACTATGAACATGACTGACAATGAAAGCGGACAAAATATACAGTTCCTCGGTTAGACAAAGGAACATCCCTTCACTGCTATTATGTAAAAATGTGTAGAACAGGTGTCACATGCATATTCACCTTTTTACATAATAGCAGCGAAGGGATGTTCCTTTGTCTACCTGAGGAGGTGTATATTTTGTCCGCTCTCTTTGTCGTAATGTTCATAGTGAGGACTGTACTCCCTACAGGTATATAACAGTTCCTAACATCTTCAATTCTTTGTTCTGTATAATTTTGTTCATTTATAAAAAAAAAATTAAAGTCCCATATTTCACTTTTTTGAGTAGTAAAGATAATATCAATTCCTTACATATTTCGTACTTTGTTTTGTATTTCCACACAAATCAAATATTAAAGATCATGTCTGACTGTTTGGATTCCAAAGTTGAACTTGTTTGACTAATTTAAATTTAATATGGATATCAAATTGTATTTTTCTTTTGCAAATGAACTCTTCCGATCAGTTGGATATTATTTCTTACAAAATGCCTTTTTAATAGACTTTAGTTAGCTTGGGCTTACTTTCATCAACTTAATCACAGTAGAACACTTACTAGCCATCTTTCCTGATAATGATAACTGAAACATGAACTTCATACAAGTACCTTTAACCCCTAAAACCATTTATATTCAAGTTCATTTTGAGACGTCTAGAGCCCGAGAATATACCAGCTATTGAGAGCCAGTAGGCATTACTCCTACACTTTAACACAGAGCTATATAATGCCCTTTTAGACTTGAACATACCATTCAAAGTGCCATCTCTATGTAAACTGATGCCCTTTTGCATGAAACATTTGTCACCAAATCTACCCTCTATCCCTGTCTTTTATGCACTACCTCGCTACTTACACACCTTGCCAGGGGGTTCTACGAAAGCTGGTAATTAATGTCAGTCATACTGGACACACTGTCAACAGCAGTAGTGTATAGAATCCCAAAGTTTATTAAACCAAATATCAATTCTTTCTCTTCAAGGAGGTGGAGAGGTTTTAGGGTTAACGGAAGAAGCAGCTGACCTAGCTGCCATGTTATAGTTTGCATATCAAGTATACTAGCAAACTGAAAGTAATTACATTCATAATTTAAAATTTCAATAATATATTTATTAATCAGCATAAGATGTGAACGTGTTATGTGAGTGACTGGTCCATGACAATGGGAAGATTGGATGTTACTTCTTGATTATTTATTTTACCCAAGTACTACAAGAGCAGGTAGGCACTCAATGTACTAGGGAACCTTCAATGTCCTGTTAGGGCCTCATTTAAACTACACAAGGGCTCTGTATGATTTTACGCAGATATGGTTCGAGTGGCCTCCACAAAATTTTAGCACCACAAAGTTCCTTCTTTGCGAGTTGTTATAATCTGAAAAGAAACCCCTCAAGAAAAATGATACCGGGAGGGCACCCTTGGAGGGATTAGGAAACTGCATATTGCACATGAAGGGGTCTATTTAAAGACAGACTAAGTATGGACCCTGGGAACAAGCATGGATATACATGCTATAAATATAGATGCAAGCTTAGATGGAAAACCAAACAACTCAAATAGGTCATGGACTACTGATATATTTGGGTGTTATCTAATAACAGATACTCGGCAGACTCAAAGGCATGCATTTAATGGTCCAACTATCTATGTTGCACATGTGCTCTGGATAATACGAGCTTGGTTAGGGTATTTCTTTGCTTCACTCCAAGGCTCAATCGTTATCCTGTCTCCGAAGCCACTCCATCGAGTATCCACTATGCATGCATCCAGGGCTTGATCAGAGACACGTTTCATCTCTCCTAGCTCCCCGCCCCGAACTTAAACCTCTCGCAGAGAAGAGAAGAGAAAGAAGGGAAGCTAATATTTAGAATAGCCAGAAGGTCAGTGGGGCTGGTTAAAACAGAGAGGCAGGCGGGCGGACCGACCGAGTTCAACGTGAAGGCCACAATGGTCCGATCTACAGCGATGAGGCTCTGCAAAGGGGGGAACACGCAGCCTCTGTGAGCCTCTGTGAGACGAGGTGGAGTTCACAGTAGGGCAGCTATGAAGACTAATTTTCTTCTAATCAAGCAGGGGATTAATGCTCCAATTCATTGCCGATACTCGCACTGAGTTGTAAATTGAAATAAAGCTGCTTAACACATGTACATTGCAGCCATTTTGTTTTGTGTTTAAATGTGAAAGAAATTTGATCAGAAAGACTTTCAATGAAAAAACATATACCATAAACAAAGCTGCTAACACAGGAACATTGCAGCTATTTTGTTTTGTGTTTAAATGTGAAAGACATTTGATCAGAAAGACTCCCAATGAAACACCTTATACCATAAACAAAGCTGCTAACACAGGTACATTGCAGCTGTTTTGTCTTGTGTTTAAATGTGAATAAATGTGATCAGAAAGACTTCCAATGAAAATACTTATACCATAAACAAAGCTGCTGACACAGCTACATTGCAGCTATTTTGTTTTGCGTTTAAATTAGCCTAGTTTAAATGTAAAAGAAATTTGATCAGAAAGGCTTCCAATGAAAAAACATATACCATAAACAAAGCTGCTAACATTAACACAGGTACAATGCAGCTATTTTTTTTTTTAATGTGAAAGAAATTTGGTCAGAAAGAAAAACGTATATCATACACTTGTAGTGTCTTTGAGTTCAAGTCATCTTCTTTCCAACTGTACAAAGACAGAGACAAAGACAGAGAAGATACATGTACTGTAATATTAGTTATGCAACATGACGTGTCTTGCCCTTTGAAAGGTGTGTTTTGCCTGATTACATTTTCACAATTCTGAAGAACAGCTGACACCTAGCTCTGTAACACACTAATTACATCTACCCCTTTGCTATCTTATTTCATTTCAAATCAAGTTGTAAATTCTATCAGACCTGAGCCTATATTCATAAATCCATCCTATGAAAGATGTTGATACTTAAAGGTAAGAGTCTCCATTCCTTGTTATCCTCAGAAAAAAATACTTTATAAATTGTAATTTGTTGTTGTTGTTATATTTGTTGTTGTTGTTGTTTTTATCACTATCAATACCATCATTAGTAGTATTACTACTACACTGTAATATAAGAGTAAACAACTATGACTGCATGGCATCAGTATACACCCTGTAATGTAGCATCTTTGCAATACATTCCTTCAAAGTTCAAACTGGGAAAGGAACAGTTTAAAAGAGATAAATGACAGTTTTCAAAATCTAACTCATGATAACCTTACTGAGAAGTAAGTGAACTCAAGAGGAAGGTTCATGAAACAAGCTTGTCAATCCACTAGTGTATATAACACGATACCACCCTTCCAGGAAGAGTTAGGTACTGAGCGTGCACATGTTTGTATTCCAAGAGACAATTACGTCAGTGTGGCCGGAATGGTTAAATTGCTGGTTGGGGTCCATTTTGGGGTGTTGACCAAAGCGTTTATTCAAAATGGATAAGATGAGCTATATCATTTCCTGGAGTGCATAGCGAGGAAGAACATGATCGAAAAGACTTTTAAGAAACCCAACCTATGGCAATTTCAACAGCGTTATTGAACATGACACTGACTTATTACATAATCTGAACATGATTTCTAAAAGCAATACCACAAGGTATTTGACTTTCCTTGAAGTTAAATTCTCGAAAGTCTTTGTGATTGTGTTAAAATAAGTAAAAACAAATAGTTTACGCACAAATATAGCAGCTTTTTAAAATTCTTCCTTCTATTTCCCTTTAAATTTCTCCTAGGATTTCCAGTCATTCCCCTTTCTCCTTCAGGTTGTATTCCCCAGTATATTTTAGTCTTGTCAAATATAACATCTATAATAACAACGATGCGTCACTTAAAAATAGACAAGTTTTGAGTACTCTCTAGCTCTGATATCATTCCAGGCATTGGTCCCACATGTACTATTACGTGTCGAGGGAGCTGCAACATGATCCATACACCTGGAGGTTCGTCTTACCAATACCATAGGTATGAATGTAAGGATCGGGAGGGTGGTGAGGAGCATAAAGAGGTCCTTCTAATCCACTCGACAATATCTCTCCACATTGCCATGTTCCAATTCCTAATTTCTCTTTCCCTTTCCAACACCACTTGTCAAGTTGTTAATTAGGACATGCTCTAGATCTAGCTGAGCAGAGTCACAAACGTTTCCTAAAGTTAGTCACTGGGCAGGTCCCAAAGCATTGGACCTATTGGAATGTTTGACTATTACTCTTTTGTTCGCACAGTATTCAGATCAACCAAACAAAGACTCTGTATCAATATTTTTGATCATGTTTCATGGTTCTGTGTTGATGCATTAAAACCCTTGAAACTAAGGCTTTCCTTCCCTACATAAAAAGAGATATTAAAAAAATACAATACACACTAGAACTGGAAGCAAAATCTTCCCACAATAACATCATGAGCCAATCCCTTTAGACTTTAGACTTACAAAATCAGGAGCTTTAGACTAGTAAAATCTATATAGCCCGCAAGGGCCTCATACATTGTTTGAAAATGTCTATATTATCTATTTTTACTATGTTCACGTTCATGTGACTTGAGAGCAATTTAACATGCCTTCGTGAGAAGACCACCCTCTCAAGACTGAAGATTCTGGGTCAAAATGTCATGGAAAATTGCATAAATCATATCAGATTTGTGCAGGTTGTTTGGAAAATGTCAAGAAGGACGTGTATCTTACCCCAATTTAGATGACAGCAATTCAGAGAAATTCTTGAGAAGATTTTTGACATTTGAAAATAGCAGGGAAAATAGTCGTCTCCCACGCTTCCGGTCATCATAGCATATTAGCATACTACGTGCAAGAAATGGAAAACTACTCTACGAGTGCCACAAAGCAGGATTCAGCATAAATGGATTAACCTTTACTATCGCATATAGATTGGAATAAATTGAGACAGGATAGATTCTTGTACCAGCGCAGTTCATGTTACATATTAGAAGCTGACCTGTGTGGCAGATCTTGCATATCAACCCTGTATATAACTGTGGTACATGTTATTTGCTAAGAATTCCCAGCAAAGAGCTTTCATCATTCATAAATAGAACAGTGCAAGAATGCTAGCAATGGAGCTAAAGACATACACTAGATTAGAACACATAACAAATTAGAGAGAGAGAGAGAGAGAGAGAGAGAGAGAGAGAGAATATTAGATAGCTATATATAGGTAGATAGATAAATAGGTAGGTAGATGGATACATAAATCTATAGATAGATAGAGAGATAGATAGGTAGGCAGATAAGGCGTGTCTGCACTATCTCGAGATTGCCAAATATCCAGCTATTTGAACTATCCAGATCGCAAACTATCCAGCTATTTGCGTCTTCATTAGACCGAAGTAGCAAATTAGCTGGATAGTTGGTCAGGATAATATCCCAAGATATCTCGGTCTAGTTTGGAAAATATCCCACTATTTCCCAACTAGCGGGATAGTTTGCGACCGTCTTCATTAGACCGAAGTAAGGAGTCAAATATCCCGATCCCATCATGCACAAAGATTTCCGGTTTTCCTCGCACAGTATGCGATCTATACACTGACCTCCGCTCAGCGCCGCGCTAGTACAACTATTAAACACGGAAAACCGCAAACTAGACCGAGATATCTTGGGATATTATCCCGACCAACTATCCAGCTAATTTGCTACTTCGGTCTAACGAAGACGCAAATATCCTGGATAGTTTGCGATCGGGATAATTCAAATAGCTGGATATTTCGAGATAGTGCAGACACGCCTATAGATACCTAGATAGATAGATTAATAGATAGATAGATAAATAGGTAGGCTGACAGATAGATAGACGGAAATATACAGTAGATTCAGATTGTAGTCATGCAAGAGATTGAAAAGGGGAAGAGACTGTCACACAAACTACTCTTCAAAACAAGTCAGAGTGATAATTGACTGCCTGCCTCAAATTATTCCCATGATTTCACATCAAATTAACACCATCTCTCTATCCACGTACAAAGAGGGAAGAAAAAAAAAGGCCTGATGAAAAAGAGAAATTGACAGGCAGCCAAGCATGCTTTCCCGGGTGCCTATGATTTGTTTACACACCACACAATCTATTGAGCTTCTATTCGCTCTGATTTCCTCCTAATTTTAAAACCCGAGTCCACCGTCACCTTCCCACCCCGACTAAATAGAGTGAGCGACGCCAACCACCGCTCCTCTTGTTACCCTCGTATTTGTAGCCATGCGCTGTCATAGAACAGAATAATGGACCGAGAATGCCACCTATATGTATTCAATAAAATCCAGGGTCAAAGTGTTTAAAAATATAAATGGATTGCTTGTGATCTAATCTTAATGTTCATCAAATCCAGGAAAATATGAATACTCAAAATTGATGTACTTCATGTTATTTATTTTAATTATGAAAATAATAATGTTCCACTTGTGTACACTTCTGTCTTTACCAATCCCTTTTAAAGTCTAGAACATCCACTTGGGAATAACAGGGAAAACAATTTTGTTTTCATTGTTTTGTAAACGAGAGCTTCAAAGTGGGGTCAGAGTTGAAAAAAAGGGTTATATTTCACTTGTACATGTACAAATCAAGGAAGTGTCTATTAACAATGCATTTCTGTTATTGAATGGGGAGGGGAAGAGTCTTCAACAACCTGATCACATTGTGGTAAACGTGTTGAATTCACATTGGGCTAGATTGCACAAGTAAATATTATTCCAGAGCCAAAAAATGCATTTACAATAAATTTGAGGGTGTACAGTGTATACATGTCCACAAAGCTGTCTACATACAATGTACAATACACCTACTCCTAAACAAGCTTATGTTCATTGTTTGCAACAGAAAAATGCATAGCTCTGCAGACGAGGAAATTCAACCACTAGTATTTGCAGAAGAATGCTCAGTCAATACTACATGTACATGTACATCATAGATGCGGTACATTAACATTAGCCGACTACCGGGGAAATGTTTACATTAAATTCATGTCCTTCTCCATTGAATCCCAAAATCCTCTCTATTTGCCAAACTGAATTGATTTGTTAACATTATTTACATAACCAACATGTATGTCATGAAAGATTGGAGCCTTATTCAGACATTTTTTTTCAGAGCCCCATGGAAGACCAACTTTTGCTGAATGGGCTACCCTGGTGATATAACAATACATTTCAAAAAATGAAAATAAATAATGTGAAGCGGAAACCACCTAAAAATGCTTTGATGAAAAAAAAATGACGTCAGCACAGTGCATGTCACAAATCTTTCTATTATACACAGATCTAGGGTGACATGTAGAGGCCTTGGTTAAGTGCAGCTCTCTTTTGAACTCCAATTTGCAATTTATGTAAGATAAAATGTTCCTTGTGCTGCAGGAGACTTCATGTTCAGGCCGTTTACGACATATCTGAACAGGGCTTTTGGATTCCACGTCATTCATATCGCATGAGACAATCTCAGTATGACTATGAGCAAACATTTCCTGTAAACTTTGAGACATCACATTCCCCAGACAGAATTACAGAATAAGTATGAGCTAAAAGTACAGCCAGGAGGCTAAATCAAGGAAGTAATCGGGACAAATATATCCTTAAATATACATTCCTTTAAAATTTGCTACTTTCAACTATTCAACTTTAAGCCCAGTTCATAAACTTGTCAACTATCTGTAAATAGCCACAAATGTTTTGTACTTTACAGACATAACAAAGATAGAAGTTACCTCAGGAAATCACAGACTGATGCACATCAGGAATATTGCAGTATCCATAGATATGAATAAGGGTAATAAAAGCAAGGATTTCTTCTTTATTCATTTTTTTTTTTGGGGGGGGGGGGATTATGGTTTAATTTAATGAGACAATAAAACAAATTTTCTGTTACAAGTCAACAAACACTAATAAGTGTAAACAAAGTACATGAACATATACATACTATAAGATAGAAAGTTGGTAATAAGATACATCGCTGAATGAGAGAGGAAACAGTTGAGTTTGAATGAGGTAAAGGTGAGGTCAAGAAATAGAACATAAAGACGACTTGAAAATGTACAATGACGGGGGCATTTCTGTTTGAGAGATATATTTTACACAGGGCATTAAAGGTATTACAAAGTTTTGGTATGGGGTCATGAATTCGGTTCAAATTAATATATTGAAAGCATATGCGTTCCTACAATATTTATTGATCGTTGTCGCGGTTGAAATCGAGTCTGAAGTTATGAAATTATAAATAATAAACTCTTTATGTTGTATAGCTCCCTCTCAAGGTCAAGATATTAATTTAGCTTTGAAACAATGTTTCTTGACTAAAATCGACCGATTAGCTATTCCGGTTTGGAAATTGTATATCACACCTACATATTCTGAGATTTTCATGGTCGCAGCTACCATTGTACGGCCATAGGCGCTATTTGAAATTTATCAAAATTTACCGGGAGCACCGGTAAATTTTTATATTCAATTTTTCTCGAAAACGGAAGTGTTTTAGGGGCTAATTTTTTTAGCGCTTATAATACATCCACAGGGGCATCCTAATATATCAAAATTGTAAAGATTCACTATCCACCCAATTTTCAAAATTTCCCAAAACTTTGTATTACCTTTAAACTCCTAAAACTTTTACACAGACCTAATGCCCTTCTGGCTCTGAACAGTTGATATTATCTGAAGAGAACCAAAATAGTGTTAAAGTCCATGTGTATCCTTCACTACAGAGTTAATGCCCATCTAGCTTTCAACATGCTTCTTAATAGTGGAACCCTCTGTTTCCAATATGTAAACCTTAATTTTTGTTAATGATTATAATTGATTTGTAACGTTTTGTTGGAAACAGAAATAAAATTGAAATTGGAATTGAAAATACACAACAA
Organism: Strongylocentrotus droebachiensis; assembly: GCA_035222895.1. NCBI lineage: Eukaryota > Metazoa > Echinodermata > Echinoidea > Camarodonta > Strongylocentrotidae > Strongylocentrotus > Strongylocentrotus droebachiensis. Next base: position 186,032 of record JAVYIG010002168.1, read on the forward strand.
ATTGCACAGACATGATCGAAGGTATACACAGAGATGCATGCAAACAGAAACAATGAAACAAATGAAGAATGATGTTTTTTTTTTTAATATGAAGAATAAGATACAACATACGGAAATAAAACAATAGACATGGATAATTCCACACAATACAGAACATGCATGCCATTCATAGCAAATGCAGCCCTTCCATAAGTCTCATGAATCATTAATTAATCTTTAAATCATTTTATACATTTGTCCTGAAAAAAATCCAATCCAATTAAACAAATTTTGGGGAGTATATATAAAGCTCTTCAAAAATTAATGATAACCATAATGCTTTACAATTTTATCTTTTAGGAAGAATGCCAATTTTGATGAAAGTGGCGTAACAATGCTCATTATAGCTGCGTATTAGATTTTTTTAATGCTTTATTTACGCTCATTTAGCACTTGCAAATAGATAGGAATGAAGCTCAAGGCAGTAAGTCTCGATAAACAGAGAAAAGACATTTGAATTTTAATTTGAAAGTTGCTTTCTTTCTGTTACGATAGTAATCTAAAGTCAAATGAACATAAGTTCATTATGAATAAGCTAAAGGATGAAAGAGAAATTTTAGGCAGAATTGTTCAATAGTTCCAGTATAGTTGCATTTGTTTGTTTCTTTGTTGGTTTTGTTTTTTAATTTTGAATCACAATTATCAACTATACTGTGCAGTAATACTATAGCAATGCAGAATATGCTTAATTAGCAAAGACAGATTAGAATATGATTACTACAAAATTATTAATTGCCTCACTGGCCCGTAAGTGTGCACTAATTCTATGTATTAGACAAACTTATTAAATCCATACATTCACCTGAGCAAATTTCATTTGATCTTGGGAATTGCTCATTTCAATATATCAAAGATAATTTTAGAGTTTGATTGCCTTTACGTCCCTTTGATATTCTTTGATCATCAATGATGCCAACAAGTTTAAGTATGTCTCTACTGTCGCAGTTTATTATTCATTAAAAAAAATCAAGGGTTAAAACCTTGAATTTCATCAATCAGGTTTGCTTTCCACTGCCACATCAATTCACTTGTCATCTGTATTACATAGACCCTCCACTAGAATGGATGGGTGCAACTGCTTCATGCCATGTAATTAGTCACCTAGTCCCACTGCTGAATATCAACTGGTGCTGGGTGTACTCGTGCACATACATCAATGTCATTAGATGGGACTGAAATGCAAATCACACGGGGCACTTTCTCTAATTCTACATGGTAGTAGGATGCATTATGAATCAGGAGAGGGGATATATTCATGGAGTAGAGCCCATGCACATGATCAGGTTAGCAGCAAGGCAGAACTGAGATTCTAAAAAAAATTAAATATTCAAATTCAAAGACGTCAATATGAGGCTATATAAAGCATGCCATGATGTTAGGGATGCAAGGCTATATTAACAAGACATTTGTTCATTTGTTAGCCATCATCATACCTCCTTCCTCTCCGTTGCCCGGCGAGAAAGAGAGGATATCTACTTGTTACCAGCAGAGGGCGCTCAACCGGAATCCTAAAACTCCCGTCTGAATGTACAGAGAAAAAGGGTCAGATACTCAAGTCACACACAAATAAAAAGAAATAGGTAGGTGGATACATGTACAAAATGGAATAGACCCAAAGAGGAGTTAAAGTGTACTCAAATTCAAAAATTGATTTCATTAACACTTCAAGTACATTATCTGCAGAGAGCCAGAAGAGCATTAACTTAGGTTTTGTAATAAAATTAACACCCTTCTGGCTCTTAAAGGTACTATGTCCCTTTTGCAGCCAACCTCAAATGCTGTAGAACTTTGCAGGAATTATGAATATGTCATGTATGTCCTATCTGTGAAAGTTAAACGTTAGCAGTGTCGACTCATATTCAAATTATGCAAGGAAAACCGTTTACTTGCTAGACTTCACTGTCAGACACTATTGAGTGACTGACTGGCTTTTTTTCTTCTTTGGTAATAACATACATGAAAAGAGTTGTAAAGGGTACATGAGTATTTGTCTTCATCAATAACCCACTTCTTGTGATGGCCAAGATTAAACTGATTGAATCTTTGCGCAGCATAAAACGTATGACCATTCGGTACAATTGTCTGAAAATCAAGACTATTACTTTTGGGCTCTATAGCCCTAAAGTCGATTTGACAACTAATAGTCGTTATTTTCCCACTTGAAGACATTTTCAAGCCCCACCTTTTTTAGGGAAGTTCTAAATTAGTATTATCTTTCAAATGCAGTTGGAATTTAACTTTTTCATTTTTTTGGCCTGCAAATGGGACATAGTCCCTTTAATGGAGATATTCACCTCCATATGTAAATTCAAAAAAATATATATAATAGAACACAACAATTGTATTGTACTTGGCTTAAATTAAATGCACAAAAAGTCAAAGTCATATTCTATACATCCTGTGTTACTTATTCATTTACGGGAAATAATGCCTCGTGCAAAATATCTAATACATGATATTAAAATATTGTTTAGATGCTGCTTGTAAGTGTCGGCTTGCATGGTGATGTAGATATACAGTAGGTTTGCGGTTGCACCATGTGTGTGAGAGAGAGAGAGGTATGAGGAGTCCTGAACAGGACTCTGACTCGGTAATCTTTCTTGGAGGAGTGTAGTCCTGAAAAGGACTGTTTGTTATCTTTCTTGGCATATAGTTCTCAGGAGAACTATAGCGCTTGGAGAGGATGAGTGGCTCGACGTTTCGAACAGGTTGACTATCCGTCGTCAGCTATTCCCCACTCCTGACGACGGATAGTCAACCTGTTCGAAACGTCGAGCCACTCATCCTCTCCAAGCGCTATAGTTCTCCTGAGAACTATATGCCAAGAAAGATAACAAACAGTCCTTTTCAGGACTACACTCCTCCAAGAAAGATTACCGAGTCAGAGTCCTGTTCAGGACTCCTCATACCTCTCTCTCTCTCACACACATGGTGCAACCGCAAACCTACTGTATAAAATATTGTTTGTTAATATCCAGAAAGGCGTTTACTCTGTATGAAAGTGTCAATGCCTTTGTGGCTCTCCAGACACGTGTTTTCCTAGCGTTTGAAAGCATTTGATGAGGGAAGTATGGCCGGGAAATATTCCAGTCAGAGCAGTCAATAGACGCTCCTATTCTATTCTAGAGGTCAGTTTTATTTTACACCTGTCGTGCATTGGCAGGTCACAAATTCTCAAATGAAGTAGCAAACAAAATAAATATATATATATTCATATCATCATATTTTGCAATGAGCTGGGCGGTAAAAAGGGATCATGATATTTTACATGTCCTGACTCAACTATTGTACAGAGAAAAAACATTTTGAGTTGATGCAAGAATAAAATCATAAGAAACTAAAATGGCTCTGCCAACTACATTTGTGTTTGTTTTTAAATGTAACATGCCTATACATGTACATGCAGGCCTATCTAAATTCTGAGGACAGCCAGAAGGATGTTAATCATTTATACTTCTACATATATTTAATACCCTACTAGCCCTCTCAGATGTCACTGTACTTTCTATCTGTATGGTTTCCTACATCATATATTGTGAAGTGTATGTTCTATGTTTTGTACACCTGTGGTGGTAGGTACATGTACACGTACAAAGATAAATAATACCCAGTGCAATATACAACTGATTAATTGTTCTTATTACAAGTAAAATATATAGGATTCATGCACATGCATGAACTCTACAAACAATTAAAGAATTACAGTAGAATTACTATGTTTTTCATCAAATATTGAAGAAACTAAAATGCATATTTCCCCTGAGTTCATCATTGGAATTCCCCAGAGTAAATTTTAAAAATTGCAAAGAATGTCTGGGATAATAATTTATTTTTGAATTCATATCTATTTCACTCAAACCTTATGAATAAATATACACGTCAGGCAAAAAGCACTGCTCTGCATACTGTTTGTCCTTTAAATATATATTTTGTAATCTCGTCAATATAGTCAAAATGAAACAAGGTAAAGACAATATCATAGAATGTTAAAGAATAGCTGTAAAATTGTCTACATGAATTTCCACCAAAGATTTATTCATTAAATAATAATGTTGATAATTCTGACACAAACTAAAAATGATAGAGACCTTCCCCTTCCCCCACACAACGTCAGCTCTACGTCAAGTGTGTGCCCTTTATAAATAAGAAAGATAATGAATTTGGTTAGACTTAAATTTGGAAGAAATTTTCTAAAATTATCTTTATTTGGTTTTTATTAGTCATTCTTTTCTTAATGTCAATAAAAATTACAACGGTAACTGCCAGATCAAGGCGTCTAAAATAGGCAAATTCCAGAGTCCTGACGTCAATCTGCTAAGGATTTGTAAATAATGATCCTTCTTATCTACTTTTAGATCTGATCAGTATCAGCCAAGGTACAGGAGGGGGATTTACTGACAGAAGTCTGAGGATCGTTAATTGGGCAAGGTATCACCGCAATTAAAGCAATCTTATTCCAACCTTTGCACACCAGCTAATGTACATCAACTACGGTAAGTAAACTTTAAGATTGATGATAAAACCTGTAGAAGGTATACACTATATATATATATTGCCCACCCTTGCACTCAAAGTCAAATTCAGGCCAATGAACACATGTTTAAATACCAGGGTAGATAGAGTGCCCTTATATTGTTTTAAAAGTGAAATGTAATCCTTCAAAGAAAAACTCTGAAAAGATTCGATAATGACTTTGAATCATAAAAGATCCCTAAAACATTAACAAATTCATGTGGAACTCGCTTATTCCAGGTAGCAGCAGCTGAATTATGGAAAAGAATACCTGATATTGTTAATGAGGCAATCGTAGTTGACTATTTCAAAAACAGACTGAAGACTCATCTGTTCGTGAGCAATTTTCCTATTTCCTGTTTTGAATGGTATTTTCTTATTATTGCCTAATCTCTTCCTTATTCTACAAAACCTATAGGGACTGAAAAGTGATGTAGTAACAAGTGCTATACAAGTATCGTTTAATATTATTATTATTATTACTATTATTATAAATCTGTGTCTACACATGTACTTTATAGACATCCAAACACATATCAAATGGCATATGACATAGTGGTCCATCTAATAAAAGCACTTGCCAGCAATCATTTGCTATCATTATGATATCATTGATGAAAATCAGCTTCCCTCGTTTCTCTCTCTTCCTACCCCACTCATCATCATTGTATTGCCGGCGACATCGCATCCCATTGATAATTTACAATTCAAATATTCCCTCGTTATTCAGCAGCACCAAGTGTACACACACAAAGCATCCACCTAGGCATGTACATCTAATGAATAGCGCAGACTGACTCGGACTCCCCTGTCCACACAATCTCACGTTTCCATTTTCCACTTTTCAGTTGTATGCGTGACTTTTCACACATCAGCTGCGTGGTTGACGTAGATGGCTTGCTATAAATAGCGGCCATGTTCCTCTGGTGGGTGCGAAAGAAGCTACTGTCTTTGTCAGACCGACCCGACATGTGATTTGGTATCCCTGGGAATGTCACTCACGAGGGGGGGGGGGGGGGGGGGGGGGAGGTCTCTACTGACTTAAAGATAAAGTTGAGTCCTGGTCATGCAATTGTATCGTGAAAGAAACAGTGTGGAATCGATCAGAAAAGGTTGATCATGTAGCATATAAGTATTGGTGTGTACTGCAAGGTTCTGGAGTCATCAAAATGATAAGAAATTTGGCCAAGTCTTGTTAAGTTACAAGCACTGTACACAGAAAGATGTACATGGGACTACACAAACATGTGGCATAAAAATTGGGCCACATTTTTAAGCTGTTAATTACTTGCTAGCCGTCATTTGCTATTATTATGAAGGCATTTGAAGAGCCATGCTTTCCAGGGAACATTTTTTTTCTCCCATGTTCTTCCACACTTGCATAATAACAATGATAACGCTCACAAATTATTTTTCACCTCTCCCCAGAACTTAACCTTCTCTTTAACTCACTGGTCTATGACAAGTATGAGCCATCTAAGCATTTAGTATTTTGTCTATTTATCATATGAACTAAAGCCTTTTTAGTTATCAACAGACGCTTTTTTTTCGGGTGAGAGCCAGCAGGGTGTTAATTCTGTTTAAATACCCTCAGAGTATTAGCAACATGTAATCCTAGATGCAGATTTTATGAATTCTTTTGTTGTTTTTAAATGTAGTTGTACTTTAGTTTTCATGAATTATTCCAAGGACACAACCAAAGGAATCAATCATATTGAATTATAATCTTAAATCATTCAAAGGTTCAAGGCTCAAACATGATATTGCAATCACAATGGCTCACTCTATTCTGAATTGATTGAATAAGCATTGCACTACCAGCTTTAATAAATGTTTTACAATTTAGCAATACCGAGTGTCAGTGAACAAATACATGGGGGCTCGGGGCAAATTAGCCCCCAAAACGCCAAAAAGAGCCCCAACAAATTTGCATGGAGAACAAATGCAAAACAAATTTTAATGCAAGCAAGCTTGAAAAGTAGCCCCCAAAAATTGTTAAATAATTTTTTCCCTGCCGATTGTGCATGAAACATGGAAAGGGAGACTTTTTTCTTTTAGCACAAATAAAAATTCAAGCAAAGTCTTTACATACATATGTATAATCCCTTGCACTTTAGAACTTATCACCTTTTGCTTCAAAAGAATGTATAAACATCCTACATGTACACATTCATGGGATTGGAATCTCCAGCCCCCCCCCCCCCTCACTCTATGGATATAGCTTTTGCTTCTTTTCTTTTCAATCTCGTTCTTTCACTGCTCTCTCAGTTTCAGCAGAATGTACACGATGTGTACTTAAGTACCAGCACATAAATTTATTACCTAATAAAGCAAATAACGGATATGATGAACTTTTCAAGACTTCTACACCTCACGAAAAGAAATTGATAGCCTGATACGATCATAAATTCTTCAATGACTTTGACAGGTCGATTTAGCAACTAGCAAGGTCTCCGTTATAAATTTAGAAATTCCCATTAAAGAAAATTAAAAGATCTAATCACTACTCTCTGGTGATGTAATGATTGACTTTCTTCTCTCTCGCCCAGAGCCAGATCGGTTACGATCAATCTGCCTTAGGAAGTCCACATATATTAACATTCAAGACAGCCAAACGACCTTTATCCCTCCCTTCCCTCTCTCCCCTCCCTAAGAGAGCGTGTACGTGTGTGTGTGTGTCTCGTAGCAGACGGAGTATTAGATGGATGGCCTGACTTATCATCCGATATATCATGGCACATTTACACCAATAGATGGCGCTATACATGTATTGAGAATCTTTAAACTTGAACATGATCTCAACATTTGGCTCACAACCATTCTGGCATGGAAATAAATAGGAAACACATCACTTTGTAACATTTCCCTTCATAAACTATTTTTCAAATAGACATCCTGCCACTTAAAAATAACTAACACTCAAAACTAACTATTTTTTTATGTTAATAAAACATTGGGAAATACTGAAGGTTGTCTGAAATTAGATGCGACACAAGATATTTTTTAAAAAATCTCAATTCTATCAGCCTTTTATTTTAGTAACTCTTGAATTATCTTTCTACATACAAATATTTTTAACCACAACTATAATAGACATCCCAACCATTTCAAATTATATTTGTCAAATGCCTTTGAATCGATTGACGTAATGACAGTGTGTCAATATGGACTACAGTAGTACAGGGTCATATCAACTTCATTTCACCCTTCATGTATGTACATAGGTAGAAGAACTTTGCACATCAGCCAAGATCTACCTCCAGTGTTCATATATATACATGTAGGTCCTTCACAATAATATAAAAGTATTATATTCTATGGCTGTTCATAAGGGTTTAATAACCAATCATTACAGTATCAAATTACATTTTTATTTCTAATTGTTTTTAGAAGTTGCTGACTCAACAAGATACTACATTTATGTGTTTGTATGTATTGGCTTTTATTAACATTAATAAAATCATATAATAAATGTTATGCAAGCAATTAAAAGCCATAATTTCAAGGTTATGTTTAGGAAGAATGAGTAAAATCTATGTGTATCATACCTCCTTCTCCTAACACTTTATGAGCCAAACTATCATTTTGTCAATACCTCATTTTGCAATTTAAGGTTCCTTTTATTTAAAAAAGAAAAGTGGTGGAACTGTGTACATCTATAGCAAAAACTGTTGAAAAAATATTATCGCTCAGTGTGTTATGTTAAAATATAACTCTCTGGGTAGTTTTTCTGTTTTCTAGGTGCTCCTATGTATATTTTGTATTTGGATTATAACTGCAAATTTCATTTTGTGGGAAACAATTTCACTACTGTAAGTATTCTTATTTTTCTTGGATATTTTGATGGCCATAAAACTTCGACTTTATTCTTAAGAGTTACAAAGAATAAGCCCGGAAAATGCTAATAAATGGCTTACAGAGAGTATATCATTTTCTTTATAACCCATTAACCATCGCTTCAATATTCTCTCTCTCTCTCTCTCCCTCTGCTAGCCAGAGGGTATTATCATTTCATGCGGGTAGCATATGGGTGGTAAGAGTATTGAGTGTATTGTTGGTAATTGCATTAGTTTGTGATTATCTTGCTAGAACACATGAATTATGGAAAACCAGACAAGAGACACAAGCCCGTGTGTTAGGGGGATTACAGGGAAAGTTGAGGAAGTTTATATTTATAACAGATTACATCGTATGTGCTCTGGAGATCTCAAAAGCTTGACTGCAGTTCATGAATTTATCTTTGATTGCACAGTTTGCCACATTAACCCACAAGAAGGGGAAGAAGAAAAAAAAAAGGGAAAAAAGGATATGATTCATCAAAAAGTGATATTTGGACAATACATGCACGTATATGTGGTAAATGCAGACCTGCCAACCTCTGGAGTTCAAAAACTGTATTCTTTAGTCCCAAAAGTTGTATTTTACTGACAAAAGTTGTATTCTTGAAAATAAACACGGATTGTTACGCGGATCAATGCCTCTTACAGTTTTTACCTACAGGAAGAATTTTTTGTATTGATCATTGGTTGAATATGCATGATTTCGTCATGACTGGTGTGTTCGATGAACCAATGAACATCCCCAAATTGCTGATGTGAGATGCTTGTAGGATACTTTACAGGACAGAATGAACATTTTGCCATTGAAAATGGCGGACGCACACACAAAATATTAATTTAAAAAAAAAAAAAAAAAAAAAAAAAAAAAAAACGTTTTTTTTTTTTTTTTTTTTGAAAATCGTATTTTATTAATGAAAATCGTACTGTCGTATTTGCTTCTAAAAATCGTACTAAATACGACTAAATCGTACTGGTTGGCAGGTCTGTAAATGGCTAAAATGGGTGATAAATGTTTCCACAAAACAGACAATGATTACTGAAATACACAATTACACAACTTGGACAGAGTGATAATCATCAGAAGAGAAGTATTATAGAACCCCCAAATTCTTATTTCATGCATTGAAATAATACAAGGAATGACATAATAATACAAGACATAAAAAACATGAATATAATGAAATTATTCTTGAAGATGAGTTTAAATCTTCAAGATGATCTTACCGAGAAAAATGTTAATGAAGCCCTCTATAAAAAGGCAGCACCTCCTCCACTTTCCTACTCCAACCTATAGAAATAGAGAAGAGAACAATAAGCAAAATTACCAAAACATAAATTCATTCAATCCTATAATGTAACACAACACTGCATGGAGGTACACAATATGATTTCACATTCAAGGATTACAATTCAACTTACCAAACCAGAAGTAGTGCATCTTCTTGATTTTAAACAAAATTATTCAATTTAGAATTTCCCAAATTCTCTAAGACACCACCAAGGCCAAAGACAGAGTTTGAAATATTGTTGCACAAGATGAATTTTTCAATTTAGAAAGGCATACATACTGTACAGCATATGTATTCACTGCATGCTACATTTGTTACATGCAATACGTTGTGGGTCATAAAAGACTTACTTTCAAGAAAAATATATTTATTGTTACCCATTTTTCGCTACAGTGATTTCATTCAATTCTGGAAAATTACTGAAATAATTTTACAGGGCATAAGAGTGCCCTATATTTTAGTCTGGGAAAATACCTAGTCTTGTTCAGGTACTTATTACCGCCTCCATGAATTATCCTGTAGGTTCTGTTCAAAATGCCTAATTGTCGGTGCCCCATATTATAAACAGATGATTCAAATTGAATTCAGCTTGAAGTTGGTACCAATAACACTCTAGAAATGGGAAATCAAAAATTAAGAAAAAACATTTCCTGATCGAGAGGGCTGGGAAAACCATGAAAAAAATAGGGGCGACCAACAGTGAATGCAATCACATCGCTGGCCAAACATTACATTTATTGATGAATTCTAATTTATCATCATATAGAACATATTACGTATATACAACACACTGCACTGCATGTACATGTACCTTATTTATAAGCAGAATAGCCCAATTATAATGCAACAGAGCCCTGGAAGGTTTTTTGACCTGCTTTTTACTTTAAAAACCCTTAGGGGAAATACAGAAAACTGTTGCTGAAGATATATGAAAGAAAAATCATCTATGAACTATGTCTACAAGCACCCTCCCCCATAATAAAGTGAACAATACAGAATTATATTTAAAAAAACATTATCTGAGCCTAATTAAAGCAAAGTAAAAGAATACCCTCCATGTACATTGAGTACATAACATACTTTCCTGTAGTCAGCCAAGATGTTATATCACAAGAACAGTCCTATATCCCTTACATCATTTCCGATAACTAAACCAGTTGACAATGACTTTTTGCCATTGACTCGTGATATAAGCATCCTACGTCAATGGAAGTTCCTGTCCCCATTTAAACATGTAAATGTTGGTTTATAAGGGAGGAAGGAAACACATACTTGTACTGTGGTCCGTAGAGAGGCAACCGTCTTCAATAGAACCATAGCAGGAGTTGTTTTCATTCATAACAATTAAATATCACTGAAGTGACTCCAGTGACTACTACAGGTAGCCTATGTATGATAATGATTTACTGTAACTGTAAAATCCTGTTAGCACTGCTTGACTTGACTCTGGTTTTAGGTGTTTTATGTGTATTTCTTTCTCTTTTAAAGTTAATCAACAAGTAATTTTTCATACTAAAATATTAAAATTCTACATCTTTATTTCAAACTGGGCAAATTTAACTGGAGGAAAAATGTTGTGTTTTCAAATTGACTGTACCAATCACCCATCAGCAGATTTTTAAATAGAAACCTAGCAACATGGCACATGCCCGATTCCTACATATATAAAGGCCCGTCATCATCAGCTTGAGTTCGCCAAATAACCCGCTATTTTAACTATCCCGATCGCTAATTAGCCAGTTAATTTGCGTATTCGTCAGACTACTACAGGTAGCCTATGTATGATAATGATTTACTGTAACTGTAAAATCCTGTTAGCACTGCTTGACTTGACTCTGGTTTTAGGTGTTTTATGTGTATTTCTTTCTCTTTTAAAGTTAATCAACAAGTAATTTTTCATACTAAAATATTAAAATTCTACATCTTTATTTCAAACTGGGCAAATTTAACTGGAGGAAAAATGTTGTGTTTTCAAATTGACTGTACCAATCACCCATCAGCAGATTTTTAAATAGAAACCTAGCAACATGGCACATGCCCGATTCCTACATATATAAAGGCCCGTCATCATCAGCTTGAGTTCGCCAAATAACCCGCTATTTTAACTATCCCGATCGCTAATTAGCCAGTTAATTTGCGTATTCGTCAGCGCCCAGTTGCATTTAGCGGGATATTTGGTCAGAAAAATATCCTGAGAAATCTTGGTCTTGTTTCCCAAATATCCTGCTATTTGGGAAATGGCGGGCTAATCTACCCCCGTCCGAGCTGGTTTGTGATGAGCGTTTGGTCTGGTGGAACTGCAATTTCGAGCTTCTGGATAATATCCAGAGTCTGAAAATAGTGGGTTATTTGGCAAACTAGAGCTGATGGAGACAGGCCTTAAGACTACGTGATCAGAGCTAGCCGGCCAGCCATGCTACACTTCTTTCCCCTTCCAAGCTGCTTCTGTCTTTAAGTAAATGCCAAGCAAGCAAGGGCCTGGTATTCGCATGCTATGCTCCATTGAGTCGCTGGCCTGCATTGCAATTTTACATGAATTCACCTGGTAATTACACGAAGATAAAATCCATAAACCAGGCAGGCTGCTGCTGCCTGAACACTTAGAAAGCGAGCAAAGGACGTGCCCTCTCCTACATTGATCTACCTTTATCGTTATTGTCTCTTCGTACCGGTGACCTTTGCAAGAAGACCTTGGCACAATTTCCTACCCCAACCCCCTCCGCTTCATCTTCTTAACCATCATATACGAGCAAATTAAAGGGGAAGTTAACCCTGATGTTTAGTGGGTTTTAATAGAAGCAGTCAGTGAAAGTTTGAGCAAATTTTGATAAAAAATAGGAAAGTTATGAATTTCTAAAGTTGAGATCAATCAAACACAATTATGTTGTTTTATTTTGGGGTACCTGAATTGAAAAGATACCAAAATTCCCAGCCCTACCTTTTACAAATGGCAATAAAAGAGACAACTAAGGTGCGGGATCAAAGTCCAGAAAAATCAAATCTACTTTACACACAAAACTGTACATACAGACACTGTAAGGTAAGAATTTAAAAACCATATTAAACTTTTTCGGTAAATCCTACATATAGGCTACCTGTTCCTTTATATTTCTGCCTCTCTTAGAACAAACTTAATATCATGGTGGACCTCCCATTTAAGGTGTAGTAGTCTTACTCTGCTTAAAGCGGGAGAGGAATGCAACGCACATTAGCTCTCAAGTAGCATTGATTAGAAGGTATTCGCCGCAATACAACCACGAAAGTTATCCTGAATATGCAGGGCCTACACCAAAAGAAAATTCCTAAATTCTAATAAAACACTAGACTGTGCAAATAAAAAATAGCCATTTGCTACAACACTTTTTTTCTCTCTGAAAACTCTATTAATAGTTTAGAAACATTTATTCCCCCCCCCCCCCCCCATCTCTATCTCTCATCCTGTGATGTGAACCCTTTACCGTAATTCAATTGCAAGAATAATCTATAATCTTAACTGGGCCCTGTTGAATACAACTTTAAACAAAAAATGATGGTAATTAATATCAACTACCATAACAACATCACTCAACAGCCAATCAAATCAAGGTTTCCATGGAAGTGACTGTTAATGGCAAAGTTCAATCAATGCTAAATTTTAATGCAATGGGACCCAGGTGTGATTTCAAGATACTTTCACCAAACTTGTGCAAAAGAAGTAATTTTAGATGGATAAAGAGCTCGGCCACGAACCAAAACTCTCACCCTAATCTCAAGTTCTCATTCCCATGCCTTTTAATTAAATAAAGGTAAAAGAAAATGTTGGTGCACTTCTACACCAGCAGTGATTAATAAAAACATGTCTGCAACTAAGACTAGTATAATTGGTTCAACTTACATTGAAAAACCTTGATTATTTTTTAATAACGATATAAAATGTGCATACATGTATAAGAAAAGTATAACAGAAAAAAAAGCAATCACTGTCATACAGTGTGCATGTGTAGGCGTACTATCAACATAATTGCATAATTCATAATTCACTGAAAGGCTATGAATTTATAACTAACTGCCTTGAAAATCACTGAGAAAAACATATTTAAGCCATAGGTCTAGTTCCTTCATGAAATCAGGATTAAATGTGGTAGTTGATATTATCTGTACTACCGGTGAGCTTGACACAATATTATGATAAGCATGAAGGATTTGGATCACTCAAACGCAACACCTCTCATCCATGATCATCCAAAATCATTTAAGCTATGGATACATGTAGGTCTAGATCGTCATGATTTTAGGATTAAATGTGGTAGTTAATATTGTCTGGTGAGCTTGACACATTATTATGATAGGCATGAAGGATTTGGATCACTCCAACGCAACACCTCCCATCCAAGATCATCCAAAATCATTTAAGCTATAGGTCTAGTTCGTTGATGAATTCAGGATTAAATGTGGTAGTTAATATAATCTGTACTACACTTGAGCTTGACACACTATTTTGATAGGCATGGAGGATTTGGTTCACTCCTTGCAAACACCTCTTCATCCAACCATGCATTGACTCACTCATACAATGTACAGTAGCAATGTTACAAAATTCTCGTTCGTTCCATCACCTTTCTTCTTGATTAGAAACCAATTGAGCCTGGCGACCTTGGCCTTCATTAAGGCTTTTTGACTCACAATTAGCATACAGCCAGAACCCCGGCTTGCTTATGTCTCTATCACAAGGAAACACACAAAGCCCATTCACACACAGGCAATTATTGCAACTCAAAGTTCAAACATCAATGTTTGAATTGCATTGAGAATTTAACATTTTTGATGTGAACCAAAAATTCTCACTAGTTATGCTACGGTCACAAAGGTTTGTACGAACGATAATTTCGTACGAATCTCCGTTTTTCATTGTCTTCCCGAATTTGCATCGTCTGAAAATCGTTCGTACGTCGTTCGTAGCAGTTCGTAATGGCATTTCTGACCGAGGCTTTAGTGAGATCATGACACACATCGCTAGTCCAGTGTTTGTAAATAATATCAATGCAAACATAAGTTACTGCACGATCATGGGTTGGGAAAAGAAGCCACTTGTGGTGCAGCCTACCAGTATGGGCTCTTCAAATCATTATTTGAATTTTTATTTATTTCAAACTTTCTCCATTCTGTTTCTCTGATTTTTTTCAGCTGTCATACAAATGAACCAAGTATTTTATCTGGAAATTCATCAGTTATTTGTCTATCAATTTTTATTCTAGCTTACATGTAAACAACGAGGGTCAGCCAAATATAGGTGAGTATGGAATGCGCTCCACCTACTGATAATAAAATAAAAGGAGATTGCTCTTCTACTTAAAGCATCAGATTACAGAAAGCTCTTACAATATATATTACAGCACTTCTAGTCTATAACACGATAATCATCTCCAACTGATGGGGCGTACCCACTCTAAGCAAATTAAGCATACAAACATATCAATAGTCAATACACATGTGCGCATGGAAGTTGAATAAATGACAAGTATCCACCATAAAAAAAGGAGTAGCTTTGTAATACATTACAACTGTCAATGTGATTAATTATTTGTATCAAAATGTGGCATTATTCATGATATGAGTTGACCAATATGTATATGAAGTTGTTACATGACATGTACATGTACATGTATAACCTACATGAACACTGACCCCCCAAAATAGAAATCACTTGAGATTAATCCATATTAATACCGATCTACTGCATCACTATCAAAACATTAATATTCATATTGAATGTATGCATATTCATAACAAAGCAACATAAAACAAACTGTCAACTGCATGACTTGCTGAACCATTAAACACCCATGAAGTAATATGAAACTGTTTATTTCACAAAAGGCTGTCCTTGTGACAATGTAACAATGGAATATGAATGAAGGCCAGTTTTACCTCATTTTCATTGTGTGAATCAAAGTATCAATAGTTACGTTCACACTCCCATTATAGTAATATAAACTTTGAAGTTATAAACAAGTATGCATTACCACGACAAGGGTTCACACAGGATCAAAATGGGTATTCAAAATTAACTACAACCTGGGGAAAGCAGTCAATTCACATTACCCGTAACTACAAGTTGGCGTAACCTTAACGTTAAAGTTTCCTCACCATGACCTTAACTTTAAATTTATGGACTGTCGTGTGAACCGCACTATATATTGACACCGCTTAAGATTTAAAGGAACATGTACAATGTACCCTTGCAGGATGGAAATAAAAACAATATTAATTAAAGATGTAAATCAATTTTATACTTCCAAAGCTAGTTGGCAGTTTAATATTGAGTAACCTTCAAAGGATTAACTTCTTGAGAAAAATGCCAATATATATTATATACCCCATTCACACTGAGAAACCAACGCCAGACCAGCAACACACCAAAAAAGAATTTATATTATGACACAAGTTACAAAATTAAGGAAATATATATTTTCGACCTCTTTTATCATATCATAAACACCGTGCAATAACATTAATCAACTATCAGGTTTGTTTGGTTTTTAACTGTTGGCAATAAATCTAGCTGCCGTAAGCAATTAGCTTCACGTAAAATGTACAGCAACAGCTCCACCCAACAATTAACAAATCAGTAAATATTTCTTAAGATCACAACCGACACTACACTTCCCTTTACAAAAGGCTACCCTGGTAGAGTGGTAGACCTACCATACCGTCAATCTTGTTTTGATATAATTCATGATACATGTAACTAAGAATACAGAATCCCAAATACCAAGTACACAAGGTGAATTAACATTACACTTGAAAATAATTGTTGAATTGACATATGAATAGGAGGGATTAAAGAAAAAAATGGGAATCTACTGGATACAATGACTCTGAAAGTAACCTTCACAGAGGTTTGAAATTTTAAACCACATGAAACTGCTGGTAAGGAAATAATGACGCAATGAAACCATTACCGGTATCTGACTGAGATTATTATCTACAGTGTATATAGTGCTTTCAGTTTCACAAGACAGCTACCGGTGTCAGTAAGTGTAGTTGTCATCTTTTCTTATGTTTTCGTAGTTTTGAATGATATCTTGTTACGATTAGTGCTGTAACATCACGGATATCTCCAATTCCGTTTAACCGCCAGTCAAAACCGGACGGTTTTCGGTTAAACGATTTAAAAAAAAAAAAAAAAAAAAAAAAAAAAAAAAAAAAATCGTTTTTTTTTTTTTTTTTTTTTTTTTTTTTTACCGACTCTGTCGGCAACTTTCATTTAACTGCGAGGTGCATTTAAAGGGGCCGATTTGTGCTTGTGAACTTGTCACAAATATTAGTAACAATGTTGTTTTTAGAATAATGTGTAAGATCATTAATGTAAATTGAAAACAGTAGAGGACCTAGGACAGAACCTTGTGTAAAAGTTGGATGAATTATTATTATAAACTACATATTGAGATGATGAGATCTATTACAAAGATTACTTTCAAACCAAGATGACAGACAAATTGGAGTGTTGTTCTAGTTTTGGAGTGGTGAGTCAACACACAGATTACTGAGCTGGGAGACATTGCCAGGCATAGTGCCAGGTGGAGGGGCATAAATCGAAACTTCAAAAAAAAAAAAAAAAAAAAATATTATAAAAAAAAAAAAAAAAAAAATATATAAAAAAAAAAAAAAAAAAAAAAAAAAAATCGGGAAAACGAAACCGTCCAATTGAAAACGGAATCCGCCATGGGCGGTCGGATACCGGACGGTTAAACGTTTGACTACAGCACTAGTTACGATCACATATATTTGTTTGGGTTTGTTTCGGCATGTACATGTATCACAGCTAATGCAGAGTACTACACATACTTTCCTTGACAAGTCCGAACTTGTCTTGCAACAGCGATGAGTATCGAAACTTCTTGTGATTACAAGGTAAATATCAGCTTTTAGAAAATAGTTTGTCTTTTTTGTTTTAAAAATCTATATAGTGAAGAAGAAATTTTAGAAAGCCGTTTTATTTTTGCAACATAATCATTGTTTTGTAGCCTGATTTATTCATCCTGCATGATTGTAAATCGCAGCTCACATGTTCTCTTTTTATTTTTGCCCCAGATTTTTTTCTTTCAGATGCATGATAATAGGACTTACTGTACAAATAACATTGCCAAACATGGATGAAAATAACTTCATATGGGAAACTCTAATTCCAAGGTATGCATGCTGTTTAAAAGTATACGGCAGGCTGCTGTAAATGGTCAATATTAGGCCATGTAAAATTGATTTCATGTTGATCGTCCCCGCCCGCTTCCTTTTTGGGGGCCGCCTCCTATTTTTTGTTATTTGTTATTTTTTATTTTTTTTTTTGAAAGAAAAAAAACATGAAAAACACTGCAAAAATGGCTCTATTTCTGATTTAAAAAAAAAAAAAATTGTCGGCGGCCATCTTGAAAAAAAATAGCCTCGACTGTCAGGGAAAATGTACCGAGCGGCCATTTTGAAATATCAAATATCAAATAACATGGTACACCCTCCTCCTCTTTTTCAAAAAATCCGGACGATCAACATGTAATCAATTTTACATGGCCTTAAGAATGTTTATAGGAATATCTATATCTAACAACACATCTGCCCTCACATTTCCATATCAACCACAACCCACATTATTTGTCATCCACCATTTGTCCATTACCCTCCCTCCTAAAGCACGTCATGCAACCATTCACAGTGAAATATAAGCAAACAGAAAATAAACGTAGAATATTTACCTTCAGAGCAAAAATAATTGATGAGTCTCTTTGAGTTATCTGTCAAAAGCAGTAATCCATTTCATCTCGTAACATTCATTGCACTAATTTCATATACTAGGTCACCAGATCACCGCACACACATGTGTGCATATTATGAACTGTACATGCCATGGTAAAGATACATTGATGTACATAGGCATCCGTAGGATATTGACTGTGTATGCACACTGTGAAAACCCTCATCATACAAGCAGGCTTCCCAACTACTGCCTGGCATTTTGTGTATAGTCTTGCTTTGCAGACACAATCAAAGAGTTAGGAGAGGCTGGATTGCAAAGGGGTGCAATACATCAAGCCTTCCAGGGTACGACGAGCATAGAGATACAAAATAGGCTTAAATATAGGTCCATGGTAGAAGAAAGAAAGAAAGACATGGGCCAGTTTAATTCCCAGTTCCCTACACAGCACAAAGTGCTCTTATAAGATGAAACAACTAAATGTTAATATATATGCAAAACTATTACAGCATCTATCTCTTGTACCAAACAATGTTTAAGCACTGTACAGTAGGCCATATGAAAACTGAATGTCAGCAATGCAAACCATTCATGTGAAGAACTGGATTTTTTCTTCATAAAGGTATTCATACGCCCCGCCCCCCTCTCGGAGGGGGGGGGGGGCCTTCTCCCTTCCTGTAATCTTCATCAAATACTTTCATTCAAAGTAGAACGATAAGCCTTTAGGAGCAAACACCTGTTACCCTATACTACTAGTACCTCAACCCAAAATTTGGGGGAATTCCCCCCTATGAGGTCCCTGTTATCAAAAGCCCACATGCAACCATAAAAAATCAATTGGTTGGGCTACTTCAGTTTACTTTGTAAATACCAAGATATCTTAGAATCGACAGCAGCTGCACAGTCCTTGTTTTATTAATGAAGCAGAATAATATATAAAATAGAAAATCTGCCTTTTGGGAATAAACACTGTAATACAAAATTGATTCATAGTATTACAGACTTCATGCATATTGGAGAAAAACAAATACGGTAATGAGAAAAACAAATACGGTAATGAGAAAAACAGTACCAGGTACTTTTTTTTTTGTAAGTTGTGTTATTGTACAGTTATTGCACATTTATATCAAAATAAAAAAGGGGGTAATTGAGCTTCTACAAGAGCAAATCAAAAAGAGCTTCCGCAAATTAAATGCATATCTTTTCAGTGATATTAAACATAGTGGACTTTAAACTGCACACCCTTTCTAATCACCAATCGCTTATATTTGTTTCCGTTTTAATTTCAATTCCATATAAGTTGGCATACATGTACTAGTAGCTGTTTGTATATAAATGTAGTGTTGATACATACTGCATACTAGTCATATTATATCACTCAACTCATTGATTTTGAAGGAAAATTCATGTTAGGGAATAAGGCCTCTGAGTCACTAACAGACAATACATGTATCCGGGTTAATGCTCAAGGTAAGAGGCATTCCAGGGTAGCAGGTTCATCGTACATGTACATGCTTTCCTGCTCTCTTAATTACATGAATAATTTTCAGGGGTACCCATAATTATTTATTTTTTTCGAGGAAAGGCAACCATTTTCTAACTACATGTATCCCTACAGTATATCTTAAAGTGGCACACTAAATTATTTGTATTGATCATTTTTAATTGTTGCTAATTAATATAAAGAAAATTTCTGTACGATAGTATTCACCTGTATGCAAGTATGCTATGAATGAATTTCAACTACCGGTAATTGGGAATTTGATACTGCAATAAACAATTTTCCTAATATAATAAAATGTATGTATCTTTTAATTGCCTTTTTATGAATGAGATCATTCACCTGTTACACAAATTCTATTTCAATAGTCAGAATACAAATTTCATATATTATGTGTTGTAAAGTAGAGCAAGCCATAATGTTAATCTGACCGAGTAACACCGAATGTATGCATTTTTAATTTTGACTCTGGATTACAATTATATATAATCTAAGAGGTAAAGGAAAAAGTTTGTTGGTAGGGATTCAAATATAAGTCTGTAAATCTTAATACATTTTGAAAATTGTCTATTTCTTTGTGCAGAGGCTACATTTTAATCAAACGAGCTAAATTACATGTGCATATTGTGCAAGAGGCGATTGAGTCTATTTGTTTCTACACAATACATACATGTTTGTAGACCATAGAGAATTTAAAGAGAAATTCATGTATCAATTTTAACACATTTCATATTGAGAATTAAGGAAAAAAAAGTCAGATTGGTGAAAGGTAGTGGAAAATTGAACAAGTCAATAGATATAAAATTGGAAAAATTTTACATTTGAAATAAAGTTTGTTTTTTTTTAAACATTTATGTAAGGTCTATAGTAATCTCTTAATGCTAAAGCATTCAGGTGCAACATATGAGTGATGTCAAATATATGTGTGCATGCATGTGAGAGTTGAGGTAGTGGGTGTAAATACACTAATTAAAAGGAAATCCTGAGGTAAAATGGATCTACAAGGTATGCCAAGTAGCTAAGGGGTGACTAATTATAACCATTTCCCTCACTTCAGGAAATGAATTATTTGAGGGACTTGCCTTAAAGATAAAGGTGAGTTCTGGTAATGTGATTGCATTGTGAAAAAAAAGGTGTGGAATGGATCAGAAAAAGTTGATCATATAGCATGTAAGTATTGGTGTGCACTGCAAGGTTCTGGAGTCATCAAAATCATAATAAATTTGGCCCAGTCTTGGTAAAGTAACAAGCACTGTACTCAGAAAGATGTATATGGGACTACACAGTGGTGTCAGGGCTAGCTTACATGTACCTTGATTTCCTTATCTTTGTATGCTCATTACTCAGCCAGTATACATTTTCTTCCAAAATTGTTTGGTACATGCCATTTATTTGTAATCTTGAACATTCAGTGTAAGTTTTGTTTGATTCTGTGAGAATTTTTCCCTTTTCTATAAAACCAGAACTCAAATTTATCTTTAATGCCTTTACATTATTATTGTGACTTCACAAAGCAAAATTATACTAGAACCTACAAGCTGACGAGATACATACACGTACATACATGTACCGGCATGTGGATGTAATATATTTGAGATTATAAGCTATTCTTTTCCACCATTTCAATTTTCAATGTTATTTTAAATTGTTTTCAACCAATTAGGATTTGTACATCTGTAGTACATGTACATATCCATAATATAGAGCAAGGCGGCCGTTTTACATGTGCACTGGATCTTTGGTATACTGTACAGCTGTACACTAAATTAATATATTTATATTTCATAATAAATGTCTTTCTATAGCTTGAGGTGCATGTATACTGTATATAATTTCTTTTTGCTTTTCCAGATCTTCTTTAGTATATTTGACACATGTTACTTCATACAATTTGTTATTGGTACCGTGAAATTCATTTGGGGATCCCCTCCCTTTCAAGGACTACAAAACAAACATTCAAACGATAAATAGATAGAAATACCATGACTTGGATACATATTATGTGAAAACATTGACATTAACTACCCACATATGCCTACAAGCAGCTATTATAATTTGCATATGAGTAAACATTCAAATATTTACAATTTGCTGTCATATACATGTAGGCCAATTAAACCAAACCGCAGCTACTGTCACTGTGTGGTAGCAATAATAAACTGTACATACATTGTATTTGCTCCACATTTCCTCATATTCTTTGGGGTCACTCCTCCATCAAATTCTATGCAATTTTGCAAGATGAAAAATGAAACCGGATGCAAGGGAACTAGGATTTACTGAAACTATTGTGTACTGACTGGCATGATGATGAGTGGGTCTGGGTCATGATGTAAATGGGTCTGGTGATTGAGACTACTTCACCCCTGACATTTCCATAGCAGCAGAGGCTGCAGCTAAATATGGCATCCAGGCATGTTGTACTGACTCACTGGAGGCTAGAAGGAGCTAGCTAGCTCCCATGGATGCGTGCAGCAAAGGAGGTGGAGGAGGAGGAGGTGGAGGAGAAGGAGGAGGTGGAGGAGGAGGAGGAGGTGGAGAGGGAGGAGAGGGAGGAGGAGGAGGTGGAGAGGGAGGAGAGGGAGGTGGAGGAGGAGAATGAAAGATGGAGACATAGCTTATAAGAGATGGAGGTGCTGCTCATCCACAGATTTCCATAACCACCAATCACAGGATTTACACAGTAATCTGACAACAATGCAATTTAAAAAAACAGCTCTGTACAATTTTTTTTTCCACACACATTTCCTCATTTGAGTCATTTAAATGAAAGATGTAATGTACATTTCCACAATGAGTATATTATCAATATCAGGTCTTTTTCTTATTTTCTCTAGAATCATTCCTTCTCTCTGTTGGGGTAGTTAGTCCCCCCCCCCCCCCCCCACAAATATTTCCTTATTTGAGTCGTTGAAATGGAAGATGTTATGCTCATTTCCACAAAGGGTATTATCAATTTTCACCTTCATTTTCTTTACCAGTATATATCCTTCCCTTCTTTCTGTTGGGGTAGTTAATCTTTTTCTTTCTTCCCACCAGTATAATTTCCCCATCTGCCATGTCCTATTCCAACGCTACTTAATTTAAAGGGCAGAGTGCACTTGTAAGATGATTTATTCACAGTAGGCATCTCTCACGAGTCTCAGGTGAATTTTCACGGCCACAAAGCCATTGCCCATTCATTGAACCACAAATTAAGTAGAAAACAATGCATCCATGCATGATACAGTGGAGAGCTGCGGGTACCGGGTAAAGGGGATGGAAGAAACTGCGTAAATTTACATACTGGAAAAAGAGCTCCTGATATTAAAATCAAGCATATATTGTTCAGCATAAATAAGGCGTTTTTAGCGGTGGAATATGCAACGTTTGCAGATGGCAAAATATCCCTTCAAAGTAACGGACAAGATATTCATAACTTGATCAGTTTCCTACAATGCGAACAAGAAGAAGATGCTGTTTGTATCACAGTAACCTTGAGGAAAAGTGAATGTAAATCTATCTAACAGCCACCTTGCGATGTTTTTGTATTCAATGCATTGTAACCACTGAAGTTGTAGGTTAATTGAGCCAGGAAAAATTTATTTAAATTTTCAACAATTCTGGTCTTCACAGAAACTGAAGAAGAGAACAAAAATGTTTCACTGGTGCTTACATTTTATAGTCTAAATGTCTCACATGTAATATTACATGTACCCTTTAGGTATCTTCAGGGGAACTCCACCCTGATATTAAATTGGTTTTAATAGAAGCAGAAAATTAGACCCCGTTTACAGTGAGAAAAGGGCCAGGGCCGGGCCAGGCCTACTCAGCCCCGCAATTTTATGCGTTTACAGTGCTAGGCCAGGCCATGGCCTAAATTGTAACCTTTCAATATTTTGTCAGAGTGGCGCTCTGCATGTAAACAAACGATTATTTGGGGGGCGCGCCGGGGGTCACAGTGCAGATCCGGTCGTGCGCGATTTGCAGTGAATCTTTTCCCCAATTTCCTATACACGACAAACTTTCACTTCCAGGGTAACAGTTGGCCACGCATTTGGCCCTGTGTGCGTTTACAGTGAGAAAAGGCCGAGACTACCTCCAGAGCAGGGCCAAATGTGCGGCCAGTTTGGTCTCGCATTTGGCCTTTTGCGCGTCTGGCCCGGCCGTTTGCTCACTGTAAACGGGGTCTTAGAGAACCAATTCAGTGAAAGTTTGAGAAAAGCAGACAACAAAGAAAAAAGTTATGAATCTGTCAAAATCATGAAAATCATGGAATCTGTGAGACAAATTGGCAATGATGTCATCCCCTCACAATTCACCACTGATCAGAATGAACCAAAATCTCCATTTCTCAGAATA
This sequence comes from Strongylocentrotus droebachiensis, assembly GCA_035222895.1. Lineage (NCBI taxonomy): Eukaryota > Metazoa > Echinodermata > Echinoidea > Camarodonta > Strongylocentrotidae > Strongylocentrotus > Strongylocentrotus droebachiensis. Next base: position 210,278 of record JAVYIG010002168.1, read on the forward strand.
TTAATGGAATAGTATACCTATCTTATGTGGGGTTGTATGAAAGAGCATGTTATCCATGATATACGATCGAGATAGGCACAAAGGAAATATATCTTTGAACTTAATGACATTTCTTGCATTCAACAAAGGATACAATGTGAGAGCATGGTGAGAGGGTGACATCATGTTTAGAGACCGCATTGCCAATTTGACTCACAGATTTGAAGTATTTCATGAAAATGTATGGATTTAAAAATGCATAACTTTTTTTTATTGACTGATTTTAATCAAGTTTTCACTGATCTGTTCTTCTAATTTTTCCTCCTAATATTAAAACAAACTTATTATCAGGGTGAAATTTCCCTTTAAGTAATCTTTACATGCCATGTACTGCAGAGCTGCCAACCTCCAGAACAGAAAATCAGTAATCACAAGGCTCAAAATCAGTAATTTTAGGTATAAATCAGTAATTTCCTAAGCTGCGCTATGAATCTAAAAAAAACGGCACGCTAACACTGCGCGGACGCATGATTATCTGAAATTTTTGGTGACTTTACTCACACAAAGTTGTTAAATATTGAGTTTCAGTTCATCACAACACAGTTTTCCATAAAAAATGGCTCCTATTAAGAGAATACTTGATACTATTCCGTCTTTCTCACCGATCATATTTAAAAAAAAAAAAAAAAAAAAAAAAATCCGTAATTTGAGACAACATTCCGTAATTCCGTAATGGTCGTTAATTTCCGTACCAATTACGGGAAATCCGTACTAGTTGGCAGCTCTGGTACTGTAGTCTGTATGCTACATCATACACTTAGATCTAATCTAATCTGGGATTTAACATGTCCATGTTATTTGCAAATCTAGCACAATCACTAAATTTGGCACCAAAACCTTTCTAGTTTCAGAAGATCATGTGACAAGTAATTCACTCATGTGATACAGTGAAGTGGTATAACTCATAACCAATAGGCCCTATACATGTATATTTTGATGTGAGCCAGAAGAATGATACCTCTCTGTAATAACTATAATAGTATAAATATCAGCTATGAGAATCAATCTTCTGACCCTCAGAACACAATATACATTTAAAGTTCAGTACAATTTCTACATGTACACTGTAGTTCCAACTCAACTAAAGTACATGTACATGTATAGAAGTATCCATCTTTACAGAGTTCTCAGTTGAACTCCAACAGGTAGCAAATATTGATTTATTTGTATATTTGTAACCAACTGTACACAGTTATGTAAGACTGAAATTCCATCTTTGTGAACTTGCAGCTTTTCTTTTATATGAAAACAACACCTCTTTTATCAGTATATCTATTGTTGTGGTTGAATTCACTACCTTTTTTTATGTAGCCTCCAAGAGAGGATATTAGGGCGCTTTAGTAACGAGACAGTACGTACAGGAGACGGAGTGTTTAACCAACTGTGACGGGTCTCGCACTCTTGTTACCGTCTTGATATTTAAGCGCTTTCGCTGTCTGCTAAAGGCGACGGGGACGCAAAGCCGTATCCAATTCCCGCGCTGAACTGCACGCCTGCTGCCTTTTGGTGCTAGTGCTCTAGGGCCTTGAGGCTTGGCCGGAGCGCCGGGGCAATGGACCCGGCGGTGGGCTGTAGTGCACAGCGTGCAGGCACGTCATGCATAACAATGAAAAAGGTCCCCCAAAGTAGGCCTAAATGGCCAAACCATCAATTTATTGTAGATTGCGGTATAGAATAAGCTACTTATCGAACAGACATGGGAATCACTAGTAGATTCCCTGTTTTTATCTTCAGTAGTCATGGTAGTGCCCTGCATTGTTAGATCTAGATAACAATTATTTGTCAGCTCCTCTCTCTTACGTCGTGTTTAGGGAACGAACGCTATGTTGGCCGAGTACCGTTCCGAAAATCGACGGGACGGAGAGATTTCAGATTCGCGCATGCGCAGTACGTTTTTTTCGCTCGCGTTACCGTCTCCTGTGCGTAACGTCTCGTTACTAAAGCGCCCTATTTACATGGGGGGGGGGGGTATTTCTTGCCCCTAATGAGCCAAACAAGAAGCTAACTAATTTTAAAGAGTTGTCCATCCTAATTATTGAGATGATATTTATAGAATAGAAATGAAAGGTTGAAAACTGGTTCACTAAGTTTTTAACAATCCGAAAAATCCAGATTATTTTCCATAGAGGTCTTGAACATCACCACACAAATTGGTAACTCAATGATTTCCTTTGTGAGCTACTCTTTTCACTTGCCTTGTACTTTTTGCTTTACATCATGTCATCTAAATTACATAAACATGTGCATGTACATGTATCTCTTTCCTTGATTAATATTAGAAAAATAGATTTTACTTTTTATTCAGGAGAATATAGAGACAAATTTCTGAACAGGTATTACAAAAAAAAATTCTTTGGGGGAGAAAGGACGTTTACAAAATTCCATGAACAAAATTAATTGAGATTACTGTATAATGATTATTATTACCCGTATCAGACATCTGAGCTGGTCATTTACAAAACCGTATTGCCCTAGTTTTCACTAGCAGTGGGAACGGAGGGGTATATTCTTTGTATTTTCCTTGGTCTTCCTGCGCGTATTGACTTTGCGTGTAGAGACGAGGGAAAATATACCTTGGTATTTTCCACGGTCTCGCATCCGGGCATCTTGTATTGACCGCGCCGTATTTTGTCATTTTCATTGCGCATCTATTATGCGTAAGAGAACCTGCGCACGTTACGCGCACTCTATTGTGACGTAATAATCACACCAAATGCACACTGTTTGCAGTGTATCGAAAATTTTGTCAAGCACTGGATGCACAGTGCTGGTTTTCTGTATTTGCTCTAGATGTCTGATGTGGATAACAATAAAAATATTGACTGGCTTTACTTTCGGGGGATATCAGAAATATTGACCGCGCTAAGACCATATTGCCCTCGTCTTTCGACTCGGGGCAATATGATCTGAGCGCGGTCAATATTTCTGATATACCCCTCAAGGCCAGTCAATATTATATAAATGTTTAATGTACATGTGGCTCCTAATGAAATTATGCAGTTGCCACATTCTGAGGACATCTCCCAGACTACTCTAATTCATAACCTCCTGAACCTGTAATTATTTATTTATTTATTTGTTTTATTTAAACAGGGTAGCCCTAGTATGTCAATTGTACATTGTTTTCTCATACGTGTTAGTTTCTTTTTTTAAATTCTGGATTTCTATAAATGAACTTGATTTCATGGTGAACATCCCATTTAAGTGCAACTTAATGCTAAAAACACAAACGTAAAGTCTCATGTGAGGGCGAAATCCACCTGAACTCAAAACTGGGCTGTCTACCGGTATATAACCCTTAAACCGGATGCCTACGCCCACGTGGTGCACACCACCTCTCGAGCTCTCGGCATCTCCAGAGGGAAAGATACAGGCACTGCCTGATCGATGTAGTCACGAGTAAATTGAGGCATGAGGTGTAGAAGAGCACCCAAGACAATTTGTCATGTGACAGTCTCAACATGACATGAGAAAGTACATGCCCAGCTGTAGCGCACGCTTAACCCTTTCAACCCCAGTCACCTTACGAGAAAATTCAAGGTTGTGCCCCAACAAGGATAGTAGCACATGCAATAGGCAGTCAAAATCAAGTTACCTACTGTATAAAGAAATCTTAATTACAAAAAGTTAGATACAGAGAAATGGGCTCTTTGTCCTCTTACCCCCCTTCATTTATCCATGATGGTCATGTAGGTGTTAATTTGGATATCCTTTTCAAAACACATTCACAATGCAGACAAACGCAGAGGCCAATAGAGCTACAGTATGTACATTACATTTACAGATGACCAACATAGCCTACATAGTACATGTAGGCCTAAACAGAAGGATTTTGTTTAGAAACCTGTAGCTTTTGTGGTCAAATTGTTATCTCACTGAAGTTGTAAATTCAAAAGAATTGACAAATGGAATGGGAGGTATGTTGTTTTTTCTTCGAAAGATCAATCATGCATGTAAACCTGTCCTCTTTCAGACCCACCCCCCCCCCCACAAAGAGAGTTGAACAGAATCAGAAAGAAAGATAAAGGATAGAGTGTACATAGGAGAGGGTTCAACTCACACAAGAAAGGGGGCAGGGGCCCAGGGGGTGTACCGTGCATGTGTGATCATAATATGGAGCTGTGATTTTGAATGCAGAATCAAGTAATGTCATGCACGCAATCCATTTAGTGGTAGATGTAGGCTGACATAGGAAGAAAGTCTTGACTACATGTACAGTTGTACACCCATTGGGAATAACATCACATGTACTAATGCAAGCAGTGCCTACTATACACGTCATCATGAATGTAATTCTGGAAATCACGTCACATTCCTATTCAATCACTCACCGTTTTGCTAGAACCGGGCAAAGTGCATGATTCATCAAATTAGTACTGGTATGTCCATTGAAAGACAAAACATGTACGATTCCTACAGTAGTTGATAGAACTCAATAACTCAACACATGCAGCCTACATGTACATTCATACAGTATACCAGTACAACATTGATTCAATCAAATGTAAATGTTTTGACTATGTACATGTACACTGTAGATTTAACATGAAGTACATGTGTTCATGTATGGGTTCCCAACATTTGAACAATCCATTTTTTGTTTATGCGCATTACTTTTAATGATAAAGAACTCCAAACTACATATTAATAATTTTCTGAATATTTCCTGATAATCTTAAAGCAATTAGGCCTATACAATGTATGTTTTATTCACATACATGTATAATGTTCTATCTTACTCCTGTTTTTTAAATATATAATGCAGATGCTTTTAAGTAAAAACAAGTTACGGTATGATTGGGCCTTGAAATCAAATTTTAAGTGGATTTGGTGCCTAACAAATCTCATATATTATCATTAATCTTATTAATTAAATACAAAGTCATCAGTGCATTCAACTACATCACACGACTTTGTACAGTTCTGCCTTTCTTTCTTTCTATTTCTGCACATTTACAATTTACATGTATCTAGAATGGGGGCAGACAGAGTGACGGACACACAGACAGACCCTCATCACTGGTGCTTTCTAAAATTACAGCAAATTGGATAAATGTTAATTAGATAAGATTGATTGTATACATCATTCAGCTGTGTATCTTATCCCATCCTCTATTGCAGCCGATTTCTAACAAGGCATCGAGTTACGAAGTCTGAATCTTTTATCTCCAGCGCGACAGTACGTCTCCTTCCATTCAATCCTCTTAATATTCTAACGTGATGAGAGGGACTTTCAGACTCCCTTTCCCACTCATCTATTTCCTCATCCCTTTGGGCGACTATTGTATATTGAACAAAATTACAGTAGATGTAAACATATATAGGCCTACATGTACATGGAAAATGTTGTACAGGCACTCTGTGTATGCTCATGTGGGCATCAATGTCAATGTACATGTACAAATAGTCAAATACCTATAAGTTAAAATTGTTGACATAACACAATTTATTTTAAATTAAGGAATTTGGTAACATGACTACCTAATTCACATTCTGGACATTTTAACCAAAATCTTGAAGCGATATCATATTTACAAGGTATACCTGGGACCTGTATTCTAAAGAGTTGCAATGGATTCAAATCACTAGCAACTTAAAATTAATAGCAACTGTGTACTTAAAGAGATATGAGTTGCAATTAATTTCAAGTTGTAATTGTTTCAAATCAATCACAACTCTTTATAAGACGGGGCCTGGTAAACATTTTATAAATGTATAGTACATGTATCACATCGCATCTTATTTGAATGGTTCTACTTTTAGATGCTACTGTACATGCACCTACATTTAAAAAGCAAGACAGGCCCATACATAATATCTGCCTTGTTATTTGGAGCAGACAATAAAATAAAATGAATTGACATTTACACCTCCAGAGTCCAAACTATACACTCACTGTACAGATTGAGAATGGACTCCACCTCACAAATAGACGAGTCGTAGTCATGTATTACTAGTAGTAGGAAGGCCATACCCAGTCTTAATGAATCCATGTGTAAGTGGCTACCATGCACCGAGGGCAATACCACTCCGAGATTAAAAAGCTTTTAAAGATCGGGATTAGCTTATTAGCAATCTAAAACCGGCCTACGACAACCTAAGTAATGAGGAAAGCTGTGGAACATCTCACTATATTAGAGCATGATTCAGGCTGGCACTTCTGATTATGACCCAGACGGTATCATTTTTACTTCTTTCTTTTCTTCTTTGACTCTCGATTTTGTTTGTGTACAGGAAAGTAAATTATTCTCATGAGACCACAACTCTCGTAATAAGGTCATTTACATGAAAGCAGAAAAAAAATGAGAGACAGAATGGCATTGGCGAAAGTTTCAATTTATTGGGACCAATAATAAAGGAGTTTATGAATGTTTGAAATAGGAGATCTTTAAATCTACGCGAATGTCAAGTGGATTGTGACATAGCCATGGACAACTCTCCTGTTTGTTGTGTACAAATATATCATTAATTTCTATTGGAAGTGCCTTCTCCCTTAGGGCACTACTGAAAATATATAATGGGAAGCATATTATCATGTCTTCTAAAAAGAAGAGAATCTTGTGAGTCGTACATTTTGACATTTTGTGTGTTGAAACAATTGAAAAAGCGCTCAGGCAATACATAAGGGCCCATACGTAAAGAGATTACAACTTTTTAAAATTCAAAACCTTCTTATTTTTGGTCCGATTTCATTCGAACTTTCATCAGTCTGCTTCACTGATTTTCCTCCTTTCTTTTAGTGTACATGTAGTTGTCTTGAATTTCCTTGAATTGCTAATTTAAAAGAAAAAAACATGCATATTTATATTTTTCCCCTGAAAATTATACTTACATGAGAAATGTTAATGCAGTTTCCTAAATGTGCATGTACATTGTAGTTTGGGAAGGGGCAACTTCTTCCCCTCTTACCTCATTTCTTTTTCTTTTTTCCCCCTTTTTTCCTTACTCCAATAAATTAGAATAAAGGATTGATTTCAACATGTGTAGTCAACAATAGCAGTGAATGTGATGCGTACAAATATCAATAACATGCAATGTGTGACTGGAATGGCTTAATATTCTCTTCATGGCTCCCGGTATGTGTATGTATTCAAGCAAGAAGACACGATTCTTCACAGAGGAGCATAGTGTGTGGGTGGTAGATCACCACATCTACATGTTATCGTGATACAAGATACTGTAGGGGAAATAGACGAAGGCGTGTTGGTTTACCAATCATCTGTATGAACATACAATGTATACATGCATGTACATGTATGGAGGCAGAAATCAATCAGATAACTTGTAGCCTGATGCAGTGTTGCACATTATGCCTCTACCATGCATAAATGTATGCGCACTATAAGCATACCGCTAGCTTGAACTGTACATACATATCCATGTTTATTACAAATCATATCTATTTACATGTATATCTGAAATGTACATGTACAGTATGTATGCATACCGTACACATACAGATATGTATCTAGTAATTATCTAGGGCTCCAAGCCTCAACTAACAGTTTTCGAAGCAGGTTTGGATGTAGACTTTTTAAAATCAATGCATGAGCCTGTGTAAATTGTTCGATTTGTATTTGTTTTTGAGGGGGGAGGGGGGGGGGGGGGGGGGGGGGGCTCAGGACTGAGCTTTTGGGCACCTACACTGTACATTGACTGGGTGCATGTTAAAACCAAAACAATGGAAAACCAACATCAGAAAATCCACCTCTGGTCCTCTCGAGTAATACTAATATAATTAGTATAATAATACTATATTTTCCTCAAAACAAAAGGGCCTGAAAATGTCTATTTGAGGAAAAATAATGAGCGTTAGTAGTCAAATCGAATTTAACGAGCAGCTCGTTTAATAAAATAGTCTGATTTTGAGACCCTTGTACCAAATGGTCATACATTTTTGTGCTGTGCAAACTGCAAAGATTCAATCAGTTTAACTTGGCCATTATAAGAAGTGGGTTATTGATTTAGGCAAATGCTCATGTAGCCTACCCTTTACAGCTTATTAAATGTATGTTTATTACCAAAGGAAAAAAGAAATCAGTCAGAACTCACTCAATAGTGTCTGTCTGTCTGTCTGACAGTGAAGTCTAGAAAGTAAACAGGTCTCCTTGCATAATTTGAATACTTGGACACTGCTAACGTTTAAATTTCACAGATAGGACATACGTGACATATTCATAATTCCTGCTAAGTTCTACAGAATTTTATGTTAGCTGCAAAAGGGATACACTACCTTTAAGGCTGACATCATGTCCATGCAATACCAATGTCATGAAACATTTGAAATTATGAACTTGTGATCTGCTAAGTTATACTATCTAAACATGTATTTTGTGGCAAAAACAAGACCTCTACTACCACTAGTCCACTACCACTGTACCAGTATATGGGACTACACACTGTTTTTAGCTGCACATAGAATTCCTGTAGAGCCTTTTTTACTTGCACTGTACACTCTGCACTTGACAAGCACAAGGTATGATAATACGCCAACGGCAGTCTGTACTATACTGGAAGAAGAAGAATGTGGCTGTATGGTGGTGTGACCATAGTTCGGGCGTGACCTAAGTTTGCGAATCTGATTTTGAAAATCTGATATCACCAATGGAAAGAGGCACATAAATTTATTCAGAGACAGAATTTTCTTTGGAATTGGGTCTGAAATTATACAAATATTGACAATAGATCAGCAAATTTTGAGGTCATTGCCTTTCCAACTTATCAACTTACTGATAAGGTTCTGAAAATCTTCATTTTTATAGCAGATATCCTCAAATTGTAAGTAAAAAGTGGTACGAATTGATTGTAATTATGATATCTTGCCTTTATACAAATTATAAAATGACTTTATTTTTATGGATCACATTAAAAAAAAAAAATATGTTGTTCACGAAGTAAGGTCTCATTTTTTTAATGATTTTTTAGTTGCAGGGTGCACGCCGATCCGATATCAAATTTTTAGATCGTGGTATCTCCAGAATCCTCTTTGAAAGTTTGACGATAAATTTTCTAGTTGAACCAATTTGTATTGAAAAACTTTGCCTCGCATTTGGTAATTGAAAATAGATCTAAATAAATTTGTGTAGAATATGAGAAATCATAGATCGAATATCACATTCACATTTTTTAATAGTTTAAAAATCTCCCCGAACTTTGGTCACTCCATCAATCATACAATGTCAAGTTCTTATAAAATATGTCACAATCTACATGATGATGGCTATAGATCTAGTGGTACTACAGATACTAGCCTAGTCCAATACCTATGCTATGGCTATGCTAAATTTGCCTGTGAGTATTTTGAGAAATAGGCGTTCCCTAGGCTTTAGCCGGGCCGTGGCCGTGCTGCCTCTCTCTCACTGTCGCTGTCAAACTCAGCAGCTAGCGCAGCCCTAGGCCCTAGCCCTAGCTAGGCTGCGGCCCGAGACTGCACCGAGCTTCGTCCCGCGGTCCTCTTCTCATAAAGCCAAAGTGATTCATATTGGTAATGATAAGCATCTTGTTCTCATAAAGATTCTATGCGTATACAGACCCTCGGCTCTAGGGTCTACTGAGCCCATTACAGAATAATCTCTGCCCTGGTATTGTTAATGTTATCAACGGACAGACAAATGAAAATGAAATTTGAAATGCAAATGAGATCAAAATATAATATTGAAAATTGAAAATAAATTTAAAAACGTGACTTACCAGACGAATTTACCCCTTTCTTTAACTCTAATCTGCAATTTGTGATATTACAAATTTTCCTACGATATAGATCCACGGATTCCAAAACGCTAGTAACGTGAGCAGCCTTGGAACAGGAAGAGAACCAAGGCTTTAAATTATACTACAGTCGTTACTTTTTTGGATCGGTGTTCCGGTTCAGCAACACATAAGTTAACAATGCAGTGCACTAGATCTAATCAACAATGCACAGAGCTAGCTGAGTGGAAGTATACGGTACGGTACATACACAGTACAGTAGACATGCAATATATAGGGCTTGTGCATGCATAGAAAAAGCATTGCAAGTCCGCCGCCCTCTTTGCTGCTGAAACCACGTGACACACCTGGGGATGGCCTCTATCTCCGACTGGCTGAATAAGCTGCAATACCATTGGGTGATTACTCAACCGACGTGTTGCTTGGCAACATTGACGTCATCGCTCGCTCGCCTGGCCCTCGCCCGTATATGTTTTCTCTCATTATTTCATCCTGCATAGTCTGCATCAACAGTTGAATAAGCTTATAATATACACAAATATTTACACTAAAAATGAGAGCCTTTACAGTTTATAGCATTGATATGTACATCGCAAGACAAAGGGACATCCCCCACTTTTATTTTTTGTCCAAAAATCTTTAGTTGTTGTTATCCTTAAACTAAGCGACCTTTCCCACTCTATAATTTGCTGGGAAATATTAAAATCTGAGGAAATTTAAAAACGTTCATGACTTCACGAATATGCCATTATAATAATAGGCCTATACATTTAACATTTACTTCTGTAAATTTATCATAAACATGTCATTAAACATTTTCAACGTTCTCAAAATTCAGTTCTCCAGTTTGGTAAGAGGAACCACTCTTAAACCCATCATTCGGTATAAATACATTCCTTTTTTTATTCTTCGGAAGGCGACCGCAATGACTTCTGAGGTGGTCATAATTATTATGCGCCTTTCATTAGCCTTATGATCACCTTTTGAAATGTGCGAACAGTGACGTATATATTACGTAATCCGGACATCCTTTCTAATTATAGGCAACACATTACCCTTGGGTTTCGTTCTTGAAAGTCAGTGAGATCGTGTTTCAAGATGACAGCCACTTTTTGTACAGCACATGACACGAAGTCTGTCCTCATCAGACCGAAGTTGCAAAATGACCCGCTATTTTAACTAGCCCTGCATAGTTTGCACTATATAGCCCTCGTCGAGAAATAGTCCGGAGAAATGTTGGATTTGTTTCCAAAATAGCCTGCTAAATTTTGGGAAATAGCGGGCCGCATTTGCGCCCGTCCGAGCAGGTTTGTGCGTTTCGGTCTGGTGAAAACGCAATTTCGAGCTTCGGGAAAATAGCGAGTTATTTTGCAACTTCGGTTTGATGATGACAGGCCTAGGTGTCTGTCACGCCTGTAAGCCGCAGACGAATAGCGCCCAATCATGATATAGATCTGACACCCGTGATTCCACCTGCATGGCAGTGACTCATTGGGGGTTTCGAACCTTCAACCTCCGGTGTATAATTATGCTGTTCTTTCAAAAGTGAGAGCATTTTTTTGTATCTTAAAATAATGTTTTTAAATATTATAGATAAATATAAATATAAATATAAATATAAATATAAATATAAATATTAAACATGTAGAGTCACAGAACCCCTTCTGGGCCACACCTATCCCTGTTGTATAGGCTGACAACAGAAGACGCTCATTCATAGTGCCCTTTGGTAAGGCATTAATCCCCACTACCAGGTCCCTCGGAGAGGACCTAAAGCCGTTGGCCGTCTGGTTGCTTACTTACAAGCATTTATGCTTTCTTAGCAGTCAGGTAAAATAACCATCACGTCATCATACTTAATTTCAAAGTCAGACCATTCTTTGAATATTAGCATGCGGCTTCCACATTTCTTTGCCAGTATAATGTTGTGTAAAATTTAGTTACAATCTACCGTTTTTGTGTTTAACGAATATTCTCTATCATTTCATACGAAGACTATATTATTGAGGCGTTATTTGAAATAAGCATAATACAACCTTAAATTGGCTTACTTGAATGAATTTAAATTGTATTCAATATTATAGTTCAGTTTTTCCCAAAATATGCGATAGGCCTTAGTCTTGAAGAAAAAAGATGAATAAAACTGAAAAATAAAGAATATGATTTAGGCCCTAAATGGATGAAGATCGTGCGTTTTTGTATCCACAATAAAATCGCAGTCGTCAGGCTTGCAAGGAAGCCTCACCGAACCCCTCTGTGAGCCCCCCCCCCCCCCCCCCTCACACACACACACTTTCAGAGTTGTTCAGATGTCACTATAATTATGTGTATTAGATCCATTGTATAATAATTCTAAAGCTGCATGTTTTTTCCTCATTTGACACACGCACATCATGTTCTCTGTATATTGATTCGTATTGTGTTAGGCCTATATCGATGTCATTGAAAAGCGAGACTAACTCAGTCTATATCCGTCTTTAAATTCTTAAAATAGAACGCTATTTATAATAAGCCCGTGCACTTAGGTGACCTATGCCTATATCTTTAAAATTAATTGTACTATATCTATGTAATGACGTAAATACGTTTGGTCGAAATTATTGACGAAATAGTTGAAGTCCGGCCACAATGCTGGTCACAAGTCATGTCAAAATGTAGGCCTATATGGGCAAATTGACGTCATCACAGCATCGTTGCAAAACATAGATGACGTCATACCTTCTCAGCAGGCGCTGTTATAATGTAAACAGGCATACATACTACGTGTATGTATATAGTTACGTACGTATGTATGTATGTTTGTATTATATAAATAATTATATTATCACTAAAGGTATTATCGTTCTCTTGAACATTACTTACATTTATGTTAAAAACAACGAATTGGTATCATTGATAATACTAGTCTATAGGTGGAAATACATTTTTTTTTTAATTTTTTTTTGTCTGTACCACCATGTCCTGTACTAATCAGTATGCTTTAAAAAAAATATAATTCTATTGTTTATATCATGTTTGTATATGTATATATATGTTTTGTTATGTTTTTGCAAAGTCGAAAGCAATATCGGAATAAAGATGATTCTATCATATTTAGAAAGAAAATATATATAAATGTTTTGTTTAGGATATTCCAAAAAGTCCTGCATTTTAGGCCAAAAGACATTGCGAATTTATTGAGGTGGACATGAGATGTGTCAGATTATGATTTATGTGAAGTAGAATATGAAGTAAAAGTTCTGCAAATATTTGTTACACGTTCAAAGGACTGAAAGTTTTCATTGGTTTTCTACTGTTTGACCTTCACCATGCTTAGCATATTATATCCCCAATGCATGTAACACACATTTCTATAGAAATAAACAGTGTGCTTTTAGGACATAATCATGTTTTCCCCTTTAAAAATACAGTGTTCTCCGTTTGGAAATTCCGAGTATTTTTACATGTTATTTTTTAATCTTATTTGTGGATAAAACCTTAAGTTTAGTGAATATTGTGCAAGTCGGAAACAATCTGCTTGAACAAACTTCCAAGACTATTCACAGGAACTTTAGTATTTTGGAGATGCAACAAGACAATCTCAAACACAACTGTATACTATAGTGATAACCTAATTCCAAACAGTACAATGATATCGCAATCGATATTCGAGACTATAAGACCATCAGTAATTAATAGTTTGCAGTAAAACGTTATAGTCTGCATGAAGAAACTTGTATAGCATTTTCTATTATGAGGTTCATCATTATTGATCTTGTTGTTGCTGTGTTGGATTTCTTCAGGGGCGGATCCAGGGGGGCATGGGACGAACCCCCCCTTTTTTTTTCCTTCCGAAAAAAGATAGCATGGTATTATAGAGCTAGAGGGAAAGAGGCTCAAAAAGAGGAGAAACAAGAGAGAGAGACAGGATTAATAGTCAGACAAGGGCATTTTCTTGGACCCATAAGTCGCAATTTTGTATGTTTGACGCCTCCCCCCTTTTGGAAATGTTCCTGGATCTGCCCCTGTTCTTCGTTGTTTTTTTCGGAGTCTTGAGCAAATTATACCAACATGGGTCAAAGCGATACCCCTGTCGCAATGGCATGTCTCTACAAAATTGACAGGCCCTTTACTCAGTAAAGGGCCTGTCGAGTATATTCTTTTCTTGTAGGCCTTCGATCTGTTTGTTTTTTTCAAAGTAAAATATAACCATCAAAGTTGTGTGTGCATGCGTATACAAGTCTGACGCGTGTTTCACACGAAGACAATACATTAAATTAGGAAAAATAAGCTACCGTCATCGGTGGCGCAGTCTAGTGTCGGCAGTTGTCATATTGTTTTAATGAATTATTAAGCTTATTCAGTTTTTTTCTAAACCCACCACGTGGTATCCTTGCCAACCTTGGCAAGCTTGGCGATACGACTACTAAATTTCGTCATAACCTGCGCAAGAAGATGATGCATTGGGCAGGGTTCCATAATCGTGCCAACGTCACTTGACAGCCAAGAAATGCCTCCAGATAGATTTAAGGTCTTTTATCTTATTATTTAGTATTCTGTAGAAAGACAAAGAGGATGGGATTGATTCCGCAAAGATAAACAAGGCACATATAGCTATCATTAAAAAGAATAAAAACTTTGAGAACAGAAAGCAGTTTTTTGGATGTCTATAATTATAGCCTATAGGGCATGTACGTAGTTAGAAGAGAAAGAAAGACTTAAGAGGGTTTCAACAAATCAGAATGGTTGAAATTCTAATAGAGCAGTCCAGTGATGAAAAAATCAAACAATCCATTTACTAGTAATGGAATTCGGAAAACAAAACAAAAATGTTCCGCCCCTTTTCTTTGGCTCCAAATATAATGCTGTGGTGTTGTGTTTTGTACGTAAACTAGTATAAGAGAAGTTTTTTTTCTTTCATATTAATTTTAACAAAAACAGAATGTAGATTATAGTTGTACGTGAATGACTGACATTGGCAATATTGATTCATAGTTTTGATGACGCAAATGCCAACATGACAAGGTACTCAAAACGGCAAATACTTGGAGAAATCCCGGGCATGGCAGAATCCGGATTTGGTCACACACTTTGACGTCAATTTCAGACGTCGACTGTAATCTACAATTGGAAGGATGATGTCATGACTTCGAAAAAGACCTTTTATCATTGTATCAGTCATGATTCGCTCATCATGAGAAACATTTTTTTTGGTGGGGGGGTCCTTGGCAGGGAACTGGTAAGAACTAGCAACTTAGAAAATATACAAACATATTATTTTGTACAATTTCCTTTAATATAGGAGGAAAGCAAGCTCGACTGTATCTCATTCGATTTACTTTTTTTAAGGGGGAGGCGCAATTTCGCGTGAAGCAAATTAATTTGTAATCATTAGCGTCATCCTTCCCCAGCATTCGGCAAATCAAACAAAAGCAAAAATAATCAGACCCTCGTTATCTTCGAGCTGAGTGCACAATCGGTTTTCTTCCTCCAGGTACCAACCGGTTACCATAGCAACGTCATTCGGGCAAACATGATGAACGTGCGAGAGAAGATTAGCTCAATATTACCGCCTAATCAGCTAGGCTGTACATTTAGAAAGCGTGGGGCAGCAAACCAAAGGCCTGCTTGTTGCTCGATTTCTATTTTTCCACGGTGACATTTTAAGGGCTGCGGATGTACAAAGTGAATTAAGATAGCGCAATAATTTGTTTTCTAAAGTGGAAGGCACGTACGGTGTTTTCGTTTTAATCTTTCGACCATCTACTGCTTTACAGCTAGACATGGGCATTTGCTTTTAGAATAACGAAGGGTGAATGCTCATGTTGCTTTCATGTTTGTGAATAGAGGAGAGACATAATTATTATGGGCAGAAAAACGATCGGGGGGGAATTGGATAGAACGGAACGAAAGAATCACTTTATTATCGATAGAGATATTAGATATATCGCTGGGGCGTATATAGGATTGTCATCGTGAAGGCGGGGCATGTTTGTAAATCGTGTCTCTCAATTTTGTTATTTATAAAAAAGGGGAGGGGGAATAGAAGCGTATTAGGTTTTTTTTTTAAAGGGGAGATGTTTGTTTTGGTCCTCTATGCCATCTGCCGTTCATTGTCCTTTGTCCCTATATAGCAGCCTTCCTCTTGAATCTAGGATGTCTAGTAGAGTAGTTTTGAACGACGTGGCCGTTGGAAATATATTTTAGAGAACTATAAATGGGTCTGATTTCATCTTCGAAAGAGAGCATCTCCATTGTCTCTTAGAGTTAAAGAGGATTGCACAGACTTTCAGCAACAACAAAATCAACCTGTTAAGGCACCTTTAATAGCCTTGTCCATCATCTATTGACGAACTATTACATAATCTGAACATGATTTGTTTGGGATTTACAATGGGGTATTGAATTTGCCCGTGAGTTGATTTCCCCGACAGCCTTTGAGATCGTATAAGGAGTTTCCATTATAACATTCTTTCGCTTTCACATGTTTTTTTTCAGTATTGATTCACCGAAAGTTTTATGCCTTCATGATTCTTTTATTGCATATATCAAAGTATATCATTAAACGACATTATGATATTACGGGAGGTTATGCTACTTCTAAGAGATTTCAAATTTCCATCCGTCTTCCTGTACGAGGTTCATAAGGAAAATAGTATAGGCTATTTCATGGAAGTTCAAACGGTTTCTTTGGAATTCATTTGAATAATGCATATAGTGTTTTACAAACTACCTCTCTTATAAATTGGTATAATTGTTTATCTTGTGGGAATGAGGTTCCATACCAACTTTCTTTCCTAGAAACTCATTGGCCCGAATTAAAAAAGGAGGTTTGTCGACAAACCTAGGTTTATGTGCGTCATATGACACGTTTTTACAAACCTTGGTCTGTAAAAACGCGTCAAATGACTCACATAAACCTAGGTTTGTCGACAAACCTCCTTTGTGAATTAGGGCCTTTGTCCCTCCACAATTCTTTTATTACCTACATCAAAGTACATGCGTGTGTGTATATCATTACTCAACTTGCAATATAAACTACGCCCTCTTTAGAAAAATGTCTATCCATCATAGATTGATCTAATTTTGGAGATTCTGATATTTCAAAATTTAGAGTATGTCCTATAGTTATAGTCTTATCAACTAAATATACGAGCAGAAAAAGAAGAGGAAGAAGGAGGAGAAGGAGAAGCAGAAGAAGAAGAAGGAGAAGAAGAAGATAGAGCATCAACAATACACATTAAAGAGGCATTGATGTAAGTTATGTATGGGCTTTCCAGCTACGCCCACTTTCATTTTAATTGATACAATGTTTGTTTCAAGATATCACACAAAAATAACATACAACCAACAATGTGAATGATGCATGAATACTGAGTAATTCATTGTAATTCAGGGATATGTAGTGGACATAATGTTCTTAATCTTCAAAGTGTTGTTAAATGATAGAACTGTACTACTGGGAAAAGAAAAAGAAATAAACCAAGATAAGTTAAACATCTTCTTGTACAAATCATCTTTTGATGGGGAGAGGTCTACAGAGAGAAATGCCAGACTATGTATGATTTACTCTTAGGATTAAGGTTTTGACAAAATTATGCACCTGGAAATGATAGTTGAAGAATATAATGTGAAAAGGAATGAGAAGGAAAAAAATGGACAAAATATACTTCAAAAGGCACAAGGTGCTGAGCTTTCTTTGTTGTTGTTGCATAAAACAAGGATTGTAACAAAGAATATATGCATTTAGTAATCCTTTTCCTTAAACTCCAAAACCTCTAATAAAGAAACATTTCAGAGAACAAAATGGAAGCATAATAAGCTGTGCAATGTATACTCATCCTTAGAGGATGTGTCTCTTTCAATAAATTTCATTCTTATATTTACTAGTTTTAAAATAAAAGAGGTTTACTCTATGAATCTAATTCCTAAAAAAAAAGAGATTAAATGAACCTGGCCATCACCCAGTAGAAGAAAAACGAAAAATAGAAAGAAAATACATTTCTGCAAAGATGACTCATCAGATCTTCACACATACATAAGTAATTAAGTACCTACATATACAATATGTAATTTTAAAAGCTGGAAATCAACCTAATGGCAATACAGTATAAATGTATGGTTATGTGACAGGTTTCTCTTGTTCTCTCTTTACATTTCTTCATTGTGTGTATCTCTTCTATAGATAGAATGAATTATTTGAATTAAAGGAGGTCTGGCCTCATACCTCTTGCACTTGGCCGAAAGCTGTATCTTTTGATACAATGTAATGTTTTGTGTGGTCACTGTGGGGTACCTTCAAGGTCTCTAATGAGGAGAACGTTTTCACAACAGTTTGATGGTATTAAATTGACATGATTTCTAACCGTTATAAAACGAGATTGGCCAAACAACTTGTGTAAACTTTGCTTGCTCGTCACTGCAGGATACCTTCAAAAACTCTAATGAGGAGAATGTTTTAACAACAGTTTGATGGTATTCAGCAATTGTTTTGTTCTTAACAACTTAATAGTCACAGATACATGTTCAACAATGTACACAATTCAATGCTTCACAGATAGCAGTATACAACAGAAGGCAAAACTATCTACAATAGCTACTTCTAAATTGCCTGCAAAAAGGAAAAGAAAAATTGGCATCTTAAGTCTGTTTCATTACAATTGAACATTACAATTTTTATAAATCACATATATATTAATTCACTTCATGCTTTGTTGCACCCGTCGTTTACATGTACATTAGTTTCTTGCCGGCCTATCAGTATACTGTAATTAAGAATCAATGCAATAGAAGGGGCATTTTCAAAAGCAAATTCTTCAGCATTTACATTTATTTATGATAACTTAGTTATCTTTTTCTTAGCTTTGATAGACTGATGAAACAACGTCTCTCTCCATGTTTTTCACATTTAAAATGTTTATAATGGAAATTGAAAACAAACTCTTAATATCATATTAATAATAATAACGATAATGTATTTATATAGCACATTTTCCATATACATGTTTAAATGCACTAAACAATTATGTTATTAGCAGAAGAGGTGAGTTTTTAGATTTGTTGATATATTAAGCACAGTAGTTTATATTTATATAGAAGCTGCGCTATATAAATAGACATACTATTATCGTGGCAGTTTATGGATTGAATGCATAACAAAGAAAGAATTAACCCATTGAGTATGATTTAATCTGAGCATTACACACACTTTCCGTGCACTCCAGCCCCAAGTATCTAAAGCCTGGTATCAAACAAGTTAATACACTCTGTACCATGCAGCTTTGTGTCAGCACAATAACAAGATACATTAACATACAATTGCCTCACAACATTAAAATTCCTTAACTCTACTTCTTAATTGAAATACAAATATTTGTTAAAGATGTTAATGGATTGTGCAATTCCGTGGTATAATGTAACCCCAACGGTTCCAGTTACTGCACAGAGTACATACTTCAAACTAAGTACTACGATTAGATTACACTCATCAACTGACGTATGCATACAGAGTGCTGCCGCTCAGTGAGAGAAGAGATTTGACATTGCTGGAATTCAGACCTGTTGAAAAAGAGAGAAAGAAACACAAAATGAAGGGTTATCAAATCAAAAGCGTGACAAATTTTTGTATAAACAATGAAAGTGTGGGTTATTAGACATGCATATTTTAATACAAGACACAAATAAATACAATCATTGTAAATATCAGGCAATACCAACGGGTAAGAAATAGGTAAGTCTGTTGTTAATGATATGATTTGAATATACCGGTACTTTTACCTTGCTTTTCTCAGATATAGTTCGATACAGTCTATGTATGTGAATTTCAAGAAAATCTATTTTTTGTTTTGATCATCAATCATTTCTACAGATTTTTCTGAAAAGAAAAAAAACTGCTAAAAAGGCCAATGGATTATTTATCTGCATGTTTAATATGTGCAAGGTGATATAAAAACGTTAGGATGTTATGGTGAAAGATTGAGAAACTGGGTTTCATACAACTACTTCTAATACTAATATTGAATGGCTTTTCTTTCATGAGGCACAAGGGTATAACGCACTCACTTGGAGAATATTTCACTCGTCCTGCAAACTCGTGAAATGTGCTTATCAGCTCCTTGGATATACCCTTGTATTCCACTCATTCAGGCCATTCCATATTATATAAATATTATCATGTCAATAATAACATAACTATCAACAACAAGCCCTGATCCTTCACTCACCATTACTCTTGTTCTTTGACCGGTAAAGCTGGATCTTCTTCCCATGGAGTCCAAAGATGACCCCCACATGGTGGGTCAGCTGGTCAACGGTCAGCAGGTAGTCACCTGGGGGGTTCTCCAGGAGCACCGTGCCCCGCCCACACGTAGCCCCTAGGGTGGGCTTGGCATCACACAGCTCTACATTCACAAACTTGCAGTAGGGATTGGGGCCATTGGTTGAAGCAGTAGCAGCAGCCATAGCACCCCTGGAGGAAGTCCCTGGTGCTTCTTGATGACCTCTGGCGATGATCAGCTCAAGACTGGGTCCTTTCAGCTGTAAAGGTGATATACATTGTTAAATATAAATGTGAGTATTCAGCAAATAACTAAAATAGTATTATGTGTACAAGGACTAGATAAACCACATAATCTGGCACTATCGTATTCAATAAAAAGCAACCTTGCACTCTGGTGCAAAATCTGATGCCACAAAAATATATAATATACAAAATAAATACATTATGAAAATCAGTTTCGATCCTAATAATGGTCTAACAGTCACAATCCAATCAAACATTACAGATTCAGAGTGACTGCCTAAAAATATATTTTTTGTCTGGCTGGTCTTTCTGTATTTTGAAATCAAGAAAAGGAGAGAGCTGGGTGTGGGATTGCATAAATATATTACACAATGTGTAATTCATCAATGGTGAATAACAAGCAGAGGGGAGAAGGGTTTAACACATTTTCTTAAAGTACATATCTCTTAAATTATCTGTCACAAAGAGATTGAGGGATTTGTTCTATATTTTGGGGAGAGGGGAGGGGGGAGGGGGGTCATTGATGAAGGGATGGAAGGATGGTAAATTAAAATTAAAACCAATGATGTGGTAATTACCAAATCCGGCAGCTAACTATAGTTTGTCAAAAAATCTGGAGATTTACGGACTGCAGAAATTGAAATTATCACAACAGGTGAACACCTTGTGGATGTCATGTGTGATTAAACCGATTCCTAACTAACCTGAAATGTTTCTCTGATGGTCTCTTCTGCTCCAGCAGGCACAGGGGCCAGTCTTAGTGGTTGCTTGATGGTGTTGAAGATGTACTCCTCGTGAGCTGGGATGATCTTCGTCAATCTATCGCTAGCCGGTTCAACGTTGTAGAAGATGGTGATGGCGTCTGTGGGCATCAGGTTCGCCTGCAGCGCAAAGAACATGTTTGAAATCAGAATTGGAGTGTAGTTCATACTCCCAATTACACTTTGTACACATCCAGGGGTCAGTGACACAAAGACGTAACTCTATTTTGGCCATTTGGAGAAAAAGTGGTTTATGTGTGACTGAGCACTTAGGCCTTAAGGAGTTAAGTCTATGTTTCACTAGCCATTGACTTCAATGGGGTGTTGGGTAGAGTTAAGTCTTTGTGTTTCCTGGAAAGCCCACATTTTTCTGAACATTTTGATATCAAATACTCATTTTGGCAAAATATGGAGTTAAGTCTTTGTGTCACTGAACCCTCGACATGATCTCTAGCAAAGAGCACGTTGATCATACTATTGAGGCTCTTCTTCCTTACAAACAAAATTAACAGCAATTTAAAGGACTAGCCTACACGGTGCTTCTGTAAAAGCAACCATTCATGTTACCTGTTCCATCACAAAAAACCTACAATGCTTATCCTTTCCCTAGCGTACATACTCGTTGTATGCAAATATACAAATTTACTTTACTGTGGTACCTCACACTGACACACAGCATACCATCATCCGGGGATAGCTTTCAGGAGCTGCTGCAGAAAGGGATTACCATTTCAAGGATCAAGGTTTTATGATGATGATGATGATCAAATATTTAAAGGAGCTCAACATTTCATTCAGAGTGGAAAAATGGCCATGTGTCTTGAAAGATCATAACTATTTTATGTTAGGAGATATGAGAGACATTGTTCAAGGGTGATAGTGAGCACTAAAAAAAAAAAAATCAACCACCCCACCCTTGAGTAAAAAAAAAAAAGTTTTAGGAAGAAAAAAAAAGTTTCCCCCTTTTGAAAAAGAGAAAAATTAGGGAAAATTCTGAAAATCAGGGTAAAATCAGGAAAATAGGAGTAAAATCGGGGGGAAAAAAATTGGGTAATGATCAGGCCTGATTGTTACCTTTTTCCTGAGCTTCTGGATACGATTGATAACCTCTCTGGCTGCACCCTCATCCAACATGGATTGGTCTGGTGTTACATCAAGGAGTACAAGGATCTAGAGTGATATCAAAACCAAACATAAAGAACGACTTTTAAAAACGACATATACAGCGAGTCTCATCATGATGAAGCCTTCTATAAATGAAGCCACGACAGAGCAAACAATGTCCAACCATGCCTCTTGATATCCCATAGATGTACGGTCACCAAATTTCAGGATCAAACATTTTTGTTGGGTCCTGAGGAATTGTCGTTCTCAACATGTCCTAAAAACATAATTGTGTTCCAGGTTACAGATAGATAGAATTGCAATTTTGTTTTTTTAAAGAAATCTCTCCCATGATGCTTCAGAACAATTTAAACAAATTTGTATGATTGAATGGTTGAAATACAGATAAGGCCTTAGTGACCCCTAAATTACATTAGTAGGTGGGCGATAGATTATTATTTTTTTGTTTTCCTTCTCTTTAACTGACCTTTCCATCTGAATGAGCCTGGTACTGTGAAGATCCCGATGCAGACTCCTCCATGTTGTAACTCAACCTCAGGTCATCCTTCCCTAGCACGTGACCTACGACCTCTATCTCACCCTTCGAAATGAACCCCTGAAGCTGAGCATCGGTGAGCTTCCGGATCTCGTCCGAGACCTTCTTGAATTCTCCCTTGAGGCGTTTGCCAAGGATCATGTGATCTGGTTCTGCATGCAGGGAGACGTGGTACTTCCCCTTGTCCTGTGAGGTCGTGACCTTCCTCACGTTCAGTTCCTACAATGAAGATTCAAAATTAATAGTGAGTAAAATGGACTTGTAGTTCTGAATTTGTATTCACACTTAGTTCATAACTGTAACTCTAACTTGAGGTGTTGTGGTCTAATGGAAAAGTCTAAAATATTTGAATTTTTGCTTTTGAATATATTTTATTTTTTATGGCTATGAATGGCTCTCCATAAGGCCTAAAATAAAAACTTGTTGCATTGCCCTTTGGGTGCCAAAACATGGGTCGGTCGGTCGGAAAAGATTTTATTTTTTTTAACTTTTTTTTTTGTCGCCCTCTCTTGGCCGCCATTTTTCAGTTTTTTATTTTTTTATTTTTTTCCTGCCCTCTTTTGGCCGATATTTTTCAGTTTTTAATGATTTTTTTTTTTTTTTTCAGGCAATATATCAACGGATTCCAAATTGAAGAAAAAATTTAAAATTTGTCTCGATGTATATGTCCTTTCATCCAGGGATGCCAACCTTTCAGAGCACAAATCAGTAATCATAAGGCTAAAAATCCGTAATTTGGAGACAAAATCCGTAATTTTCTGCGCGACGCAAATTTTTCTGCACGCTGGCAAGCGCAGCTCCCGCAGGCAAGCGCGATAGCACAAAAAGTTAAATAAAAGTAACATACCTGTTCATTAGTTGGTGTTACACGATGCATTTCCATTTCTTACTGTATTCTTCTTTAAAAGTCTGTAACTTCTTGCCACGCTTCTTAGTTGTGGAAGACATGATGATTGATATCTAAATCCAACCAACATGAGTTCAGATTGTCGACGAAAATCGACGAACGCTGTGACAGCCTGTGAGAAATCCGACAGTGTACACGGCGCTAGCGTAGCGAGGCCTGGCGCTGGCCCGGCGGTAGCGGCGCGGCCAAGAGAGGTATTTCACCCGGCCCCCGCTCGCGAAGCACATGTATGCACCTGCGCTGTGAAAGGGGTGTGCTAGATAACAAATTGTCCGCTCGGAAGCGCTATGGGATTTCTATGCATGGATTCAAGGATGGCTGCGCTGCAATAGTCAAAAGTACCGGTACGTGCTAAACCTTAAAGTGCTAATTTTGAAATCGGCAAAATCCGGGATTTATGGTATGAAAACCGTACCGCCCGTAATTGGCCGATTTCCCGTAGAAATTACGGGAAATCCGTACTAGTTGGCATCTCTGTTCATCTCGTCTTTACGTAAATTTTCATGTTTTTTAGTGCTTTCAAAATGTGTCATGCATATAAAAGTGTTGTGAGCCTTTCCGTAGAAAACTCTAAACAGCGACCGTCGCCCAAATCTCCTTGGTTTCTAGCTGGTGCAGTGCATGGTATAAACGGGCGTATAAATACGTACACGAGGCCGGGGTCTACCTACGTGCACGTTTATGCTAGTAGGATTTTGAAACTAGGGCAGAACTTTGAAGACGAGTGAGAATTTGATTTTATTCATTCATATCTCATTTAAACAAACAAAATACATATTTTTGTATTCATTAATAAAAAAAGAATCTAAACAATGGTAAAAAAAAAAAAAAACTTTTTTAAAATGCAGACCGTAGATTTTCAGATTTTGGGGTCGGTGGCAAAGGGCAATCCAACAAGTTTTTATTTTAGGCCTAATGTTGAAGTCCAACTTAGAGTTAAGTTCGACTT
Organism: Strongylocentrotus droebachiensis; assembly: GCA_035222895.1. Taxonomy (NCBI): domain Eukaryota; kingdom Metazoa; phylum Echinodermata; class Echinoidea; order Camarodonta; family Strongylocentrotidae; genus Strongylocentrotus; species Strongylocentrotus droebachiensis. The sequence continues at coordinate 234,803 of JAVYIG010002168.1, forward strand.
AGGATCTTTGTGAAACACTCCCCGGAGCTCTTACCTCGATGACATACTTCTCCAGGGACCTGATATCATCCAGGCACCCCTGATCGGTGTTGATAACGACCACCTCTTTCAGAGGATACTTGGTGGGTATGGTGGCCCTGTCTCGGATCACCCTCGCAAGCTCAATCACCGTCTGCATGTTTGACACGGCTGTCTCAATCTTGCTGTCGATCAGATCCTCCCTGTTCAAGAATCAAGGGGAAATATCAAATTGGCAACTGCATTATCCACTGGGAACATTTGAGCCTGAATTCACAAAGGAAGGTTTAAATTTAACCCATGGTTAAATCTTCATTTACATAAGTAACCCATGGTCTAGCGCAAATTAAGCGTACCTTGCCCTTGCACGCGTCTAATATGGGACCTCTGACTATGTCACGCTTATTTTGAGAAATTTTAGACCATGGGTAATGTAAATGAAGATTCAAACCTCCTTTGTGATTTATGGGCAGGCATAAATGATATTATGAAAAGTGGAGGGAGAGAGGGGAATCAAGGATAGGAAGATGCAACACAGACAAACATTTTTCAACCGCCTAATGTGTAAGGGTATGACTATTTCACAGATTGTTATTGGCAAAAAAAGAGAAAAAGTGTGGTATCACTATCATTGTGCATAAATCAAGTTTAGAATTCATGAAGACAAGTATCAACCTAAAATTGGTAAGACATAGCAAAAATATCAGTTCTTAGTCCAAACACATAGTTCATCACATTCTTAAGGTAATATTTCCTAATCATGAACAGGAGGTATCATTATCATTTTTATTTCAAATTATCCCAAACACCTCTCCCTCACCCCTTTTACCTTCCTCCTCATTATCATTACCATGACAACCTACCTTGCTTTGGGCTGCATCAGGTAATGTACACTCCTGGTATCCTGTGTAGAAGCCGAGTCCGTCTCTACCAGGTGCCTCAGGTTCTGATACATGTGCTCTGTGAGGAAGGGTGTGAAGGGTGACATGACACGCACCATGCTGAACAGCACACTGAAGAGAGCATGGAGAGCGCCCTCGCAGTCCTTGCTGCCACCTTCTCCCTGGAATGACGGAAAGAAGCGAATGGGAGTTAAAGGCCCACTGTACTACTCGTAGCTACTTCCTCCCTCTATATAGAAAATGCCTAATCCGTGACCATTGGTCCCCCATGATCCTCTTTTTCTTATGTTAATTGAGAACTGAGTTGATGAGATTTCCACCTGTCAGTGACCTTCCTGGGTGGTCTAATACCTCCTAGCCAAACTAGTACAGACAGCCTTTAAGTTGTATCCCTCACTGAGCATAAGGGGGATCATTAATATACCTACAACAAAATAAATTTTGTAAGGTGAGAGTGCCTCTATCTGTAAAGAGTCCTTGTCTGTGAATGCACCTAACTGCAGATTGAACTAGACACGCAACAAACGTCAAATTATAGTCTTCATTATAAGGATACTTTAGCAAAGCAACTGAGAAGCCTAGTGTATCATCTTTCTATGAAAAAGAAAGAAAGACAGAAGTGCAGGTCAAATGTTATGAATTTGTATTCATATTACATTCTTGTTTTTCCAATGTCAAAATAACACACTTGTATTTTCTCCTTGGAATGACAATATTTTTGTTCATATTTTAATTAGATATTTCACACACTTACTCTTTAGGATATCAGGAATAACACAAGGTAATCATTAAAGTGTTATAAAAATTGTTCTTCCTCATTTTCAAGTAAAATATTTACAGCTGCATACAGAGAAACAGAATGAATTGATAAATACCTTCAGTCGCTTCCTGTTTGACCGGACATACCAGTTGGTCAGCATATCCACAAACTTTACCAGTCTCACCACAACCGTATACAGACGGTATGCTGTAAGCAAGAAAAGGGAGGAATGAATCTACAGGGCATGGTGACTTTTCAAGGAGAAATTGTTCAATGTACACAAATATTTTTTTTTAAAGAATGATCTCGTAGAGTTCTTTGGGGTCAATTGCTCCGTGGTTGATTTACTACACTAACCAAAGTCCTAGACCAAACACTACAACTTCCCTAAACCTAAAGGGTATCATTAATAAAATGAAGCCCAAAGCAAATGGCACCAGAACAATATTGGGTACCCATGAAAGTCCTCATGGAAAGGTAAATATTTGAAGGTAAAATTACAATAAATGCACAATACTTGTCCTTGTCCTAAGCGACCAGCCAAAGGGCATCTATTCTGAAGACAATCGTTAAATATCCCAGAAATAATTTCCTAATCGAAAGAAGAAAAAAAGTGACATACTCGAACTCGAACATAGTTGACTATAAATAAACAACAGTGTAATTTGAGATGGAAGATTGGACCATAGTTGAGAGTTAGACTAGGACCTAGGTGAGACCAGGACCAGAGAACTTACCAGCCATCTCTTGGTGGAAGAACTTGGTTAGAGACTGTGTGAAGGAAAGGATCCACCGATCCATGATGTTATCTGTTGGCTTGAAGGTCTGCGCATTGTGACTGAACTTCACGTTCTCCTCCTGTAGGAAACAGAGGTTGGACACATATTACAATCATCATACAGACTACAGACCCAGGGGAGAATTGCTGAAAAAATTGTATATAATTGCTGGTCGAGGAAGTGGTTCATACGTACAGGGTCCTTGAATACAATTTTCATTGAAAGAAACACTTACGAAGGGAACCCACAACAAACAAATGGTCTTTAGAGCCTCGGCCCCGTCTTACAAAGAGTTGATATCAATCGCAACTATGTACATAAAGATAGGAGACTGCAAACTTGTGATTGATTTGGATCAATCGTAACTCTTTGTAAGACGGGGCCCAGGTGTTCATGAAAGCAGGCGTAACCTATAAATCCCCTTTTTACAATCAAGCTAGTGGGGTTTAGCACACAGGGTACAATATTGATTTGTCAGACATATTTTGTGAAATACAAATACCTAAATAAGTTAAAAACCAGAATGAATGTACATGTGGACTTTCTATCCTCACTGGCGTGTTGGTATAAAAAATAAGACATTATGCACTCAATTTGTTGTTTCAATAGATAGATAAGAAGCACTACAGGTTCTACAGGAATGGATGAAAGCTGGCCTTGTTAGTTTTAAGGGGAAATATACATTGATAATGCAAAAAAAATGGTCCAAAATCATTTATTAAATTTTTATTCCATTTGATTCAGTAATATTTACTCAAGCTAAATCCTGAGTTTGGGGAAAAAAAATGCACCAAAAAAAAACTTAATTAGTTGTTCAAAGACATTTAATTTGTCTAAATAAATGACCTTCAGGCGCTTGAAAAGTACAATCTGAAGTAAATCTTCAAAATGGCATAATTTCTTAATTTTTCAATCAATTTTTTATAGTAAGATATCAATCTAAAGATCTCTTCCTGCTTCACAAGAATCACTCAATGTAAAAGTGTTTGCTGCCATCTGTAGGTGGGGGGTTGAACACATTTCTTTACTCCACTAAGTCAGCCCATGCAGTCTTTCCACACACAATTTTGTATTCGCTAAAATGGGTCGAAAAGGTCCAAAATACGTCAAAAAGAGGAAGGGTTTTAATGGAACCAGATGGCAAGACTGGAAAAAAGCCAGGATTGATGAAGAACCTAGCCCTCCAGAGCAGACAGCCTCTGAAAGAAAGCTGAAGCTAAATAACGCCCCTGCAACCCAAAATTCCAAGCCTGGTCCCACACAGTTAGATCCGTGTCAGGTTTTGGAGGGCAATTACCTCATCAGTGGACCTCTTCTGGCATCTGCCCTTCAAGAAGCCCATGTGTGTCCAGGAGGTAAGATTTTATTAGATCATGTATTTATTTCATAAAATGAGTGTGGTGTTGAGAACATTCGATTCCCAAAGACAGAATTTTTCTTAGTTTGAGTAACTTGCAGACGCTACGTGAGCATGCAACAATATGCACGGCCTTGGGCTTAATTACGGTGGTATTTTTTTCTCTTCCCATATAGATCTGGATTCTAAATTCATTTATTGAATGCTGATGTGTAATATGCAGTGAAGATGCAAGAGATGAATGAGGCACAATTCTAAATGTTTTTGTATGGTTTGATTTGCAGGACACCTTATTCCACTGGAGGATGCCACAAAAAGGAATGGTCTGAACACTTCCCTCATCCTCCAGTGTTCATCTTGCAATGCCGGGCACTCCTTCATGACATCAAGCAATCTTTTCAAAGGCAAGAAACCTGGCAAGTGTGCCGACATCAATCGGAGAGCAGCACTGGCGGCTTCTGAGGTGGGACTGGGGAGAGCTGGCCTGGCTGACATCACCAGCATCATGGATATGCAGCAGCCGTCAGCACCACAAAGCTACCAGCGTCATTTGAAAAATTTGACAAAAGCTTCGGATACGGTACATAATTAAATGTTTTTGTTTTCGATATAGATTTAGCTTTCATATTTCATTTTAAAAATATGCTGTTACATGAACAGGTTACTAATAAGGCATTTCATTTTTCTTATTTTATTTGACAGGCATTTGAGGAACAGATGAGGGAGGTTGCCCAGCGCCTGAGGGACGAGGCAAAGAAGAAAGACCCCTCCATCGGGCCAGATGATATTGTGGATGTGGCAGTGTCATACGATGGTACGTGGCATAAGCGTGGGTTCCAGTCGAATCATGGGGTGGGGGTGGTGATGTCAGTAGATACAGGGGAGGTTTTAGATCGGGAGGTTAGGTCAAAAATATGTGGGGAATGTAATGCTAAGAAGGGATGGGATAAGGAGGGGGAGAGGTATAAGAAGTGGAAGGCTGGGCATTCATGTGATGGGGTTCATGTGGGTAGTAGTGGGGGGATGGAGTCAGCAGCAGCTAAAATAATGTGGCATAGGGCAACAACTAATTATAAATTAAGATACACATACATGCTTAGTGATGGGGATAGTAGTTCTTTTGAGAGTGTAGAAGGGATCTATGGGGATGGGCATAAGGTACGTAAAATAGAATGTGTAGGACATGTAGGGAAGAGGATGTACAAGGCTTTAGACAACTTTCGCAAGGATTATTCACGTAAAAAATTAAGTGATGGTAAGAGGGTAGATTATGGGAAGGGTAGGCTAAGGGGAACATCGGATACGAAATCAATGGGAAGACTATGTAAATATTATAGGACTGCAATACGCAATAACGCTGACAAGAAAGCATTTGATACTGGGATAGATAAGGATAAGGCTGTAGAGAAAATGCGCAGGGCAATATTGGCCGTCCTTTATCACTCAGTAATGCTGAGTGATAATGACGTGCGTCATCAATTCTGTCCCCACAACGGGTGGTGTGAGTACAAAAATAAGGGCAAATTGGATAACAGCGAGAATCACTTAGACCCTGTGTTTCTCAAGTATCTGCTGCCTATATTCACGCGACTCAGTAACTCAGATCTCCTTGAGAGATGCCTCCCAGGTATCACCCAGAACCAGAATGAGAGTTTCAATGCTCTCATCTGGAAAAGGTGCCCTAAACACCTGTGGAGAGGTTCACGCGTTGTTCGAACTGCAGTCAACCTTGCAGCTCTTTCGTTCAACTGTGGCGCAGAGAATGGTCGCAACAGAATATTTAAGCACTCTGATCTCGTAATGGGAGCTCATGCCACCTTTGGAGCGCGAAAAAGGGATTACGCTAGGATTAATAATGCAAAATGGAAATCTACTAAATTAAGTAAAAAAGTTAGGGAATTACGTAGAAAAGCAAGGAAAGCTAGGGAAGAAGCAGAAGAAGAGAGGGATAGGGGATCGTATTCGACGGGTGCCTACTAATATGGCGACAAGATCAGTTTCAATGTACCTACAATATATGGCGTGTCAATTGACCCATTTTGAAATTGGTCTTGGCTTCATAAGCTTATCCATGTATATCTTTATTTATTTAATCATGTTTGCACATACTCATTATGTTAATTTCAAATTTCCTGCTGTAAATATTCGTTATAGTTTTTAGCAATATTTAATTCTTATGCTGTATATATTCGTTAATAGTTTTTCTATAAATTTAATTTGAATTTTCATGCTGTATATATTCATTAATAGGTTTTATATAAATTTAATTTGAATTTTCAGTGTTTTGTTTGTCTGTCCTTCTTTTCTTCTTTTTTTAATAACCTATAGTTTAGTTTCTAGCTACATGTATAGTTCACTGGATGACCAGCTTTGCACTGCCACATCCACAATAGCTGCCAGCAACAGTATTCAGGGAAGCTCGGCTACATCAACTGATATCTACGCTGGTAGCTGGGCTTCCCCATCCAATTAATTTAATTAACTTAATTAAGAATTTTTAAATGGACTTTTAATTGAATCTCAGACATTGTAACAATTTGATTGATTAATAAATTTATCTGTATATATATTGGAAAAAATGAGTGTAACGTCGTCTGTAACTCTGTCGGCAACATGTGTATGTATGTAAAATGGAAAGCTTTTTATTTTATTTGTTTTATCAAAAGTAAGATTTTCAGTTGCATGGTGTGATTGACATATGGATTTTGGGAGTATGCAATGGTAGGTTGAGTCCAAACTTGGTCTTTTGCTTGTTGGATGACTGTTCTTATCAGTGAATTGCTTAATTAAAAAAAATGAGCAATTATTTCCTCATAATTAGCTTATGAATACATAATTAGGTAATCTGAAAAATGATTGGTCAGAAAAATATCATTACAAAAATCATAAAAAATAAAGAGAATTGTTTTTTCACCAAATGGACAATTCATTGACTTAACACAGCAACACCAAACTACTCCAAAGAGTTTTAACATGATCCAGCTAGTAGTTAATGAATGAGAAGTGATAAGAATATTTTTAATGTATTTCTTTATATGCTAATTAGCCACACCTGGTGTCAAATTTCAAGCGCGCAAAAATATTTCTCATTTGATGACCTACCCAAATAAAAACTTTTGTTAAATTGAAATCAAGGGGAAAGAAGAAAATCGATACAATCTACACATTACTGATATTAACCAAATCAAGTTTTCTTTATAATTTAGAAGGATTTTCCTGATATATCCTCCTGAACGTTTGTCAGAAATACTGAAACTCCCCACAAATCTAAAATCACTTGACCTACCAAATGTGACATTTTCACATTTTCTGTGAAAGGAGGTTGGTTCGCAATAAGAAAATCTTACCCTTTCTAATCTCTCTAAATTCTGCATGAGGAATCTGTAGGCATTGAACCATGGCAGGAAGATGTCCTTGAGAACATCCCTCACTCCCGTCTCCTGGAAACGTAGATTCTCAGCTCTTACCACAGGCGAGTTGATCAGGTACAGTCTGAGAGGAAGATACAAGTGGGTCATCGTTAACTATTATCTAAAATAATGTTCCTTTACTGAACTGAAATTGGAGAACCTTGATGCAAAACAATGGGAATTGAGATGATCTAGTCTGAGAGAGAGATACAAGTGCATCGTTATCAACTAAAAGCACATCAAGTCTTCATTATCTGAGCTGAAAATGCAGAATCAGATGTTAACCCGTGAAGAGATGATCAGACTGCTCGGGCAAGAAGTTACAAATGCCACCATTACTAGCGCTAGAGATACTTTCATATCATAGAGAAGTATACACTGTGTGATGTGAACCGAATGAATTTACCATAGCAGCTCCTTGATTATTGTTGGTTCAACTTATAACAGGATGTTTCTATATTAAGCTTTTGGAGAAAGAAAGAAAATGCAGTGGTCCATGAGAAAATATAGACAGTAATCCATTAATAGACCATCTATGTCCACTGTCCATTACAGTTTGGGTAATGCTTGATGAATACAGGACATTATAGTCTTTGATTTAAGCAACATTTTCAGCAATGCCTCTATTTCTAGGATGTGAATTTTATCTTTCCAGAAGGTGAGCCAACAACTGCTCAGGACATTACTTTGTCTAAAATATAGCATTTGTGTTAGGTTGTAACTGGTTTTAAAGTTGGTTAAGAATTAGTAATAGAGTTAGGTCTAGGGTTGAATCTGGGTAGGTATTAGATAATAACTGCGGAGCACGAGTCATAGAACCTGAGAGATGCCTGAATTTTCAGGGAATGATTTTGATGTTACCTGAGAGCATCTGCACCATACTGTGTGACGACGTTCATGGGATCAGGGTAGTTCTTCTTACGCTTGCTCATCTTCTGTCCATCCGATGCCAGGATCAACCCGTTGGCGATCAGGTTCTTGAAGGCAGGCTTGTCAAAGAGGGCGACAGAGATCACGATCAAGGTGTAGAACCTGGCAAGGACAAAGTAGAATAGTCTTGGTGACTTTCTTTTCTTTGGGGTACGTTGTAATGCCCAGAAAGGGAGACAAAAATTCACACATATTACAAAATAAAAGGTTAAAGCTAATCTTCAGCTCTGGTATGGGAATCATAGTTTGAGAGAAAATTGCTATGATTTATTCTGGATTGTTTATCCTGCAGTAGATCGGTTGTTTGAACCAGTGATATTAAAAAACTAAAAAAAACTTACTGGGCAGCATCGTCTTAAGCCCATGGTGTCGGGCCTACATACCCTGATTTCCTTATATTTCTATGCTCATTACTCAGCTACTATACATTTTCTACCATTTTGTTGTTGTCACTTGTCATTTATTTGTAATCTTGAACATTCAGTGTCAGTTTTGTTGGAATCTGTGAGAATTCATTTTCTATATTTACCAGAACTCAAGTTTATCTTTCAGACAGTACAACAAAACAAAAACGTAAATGCATTACATGAACATTAGATGATGGTATGGGAATATGGTAGGTTCAATATATGGATAAATATATCCTAACCACCTTTCTCCAAATTACAACAAAATGTTTTTTTAAAGTTTTTCATTAATGTTTGCTGTCAGGAAGAACAATAAAAAAACATGTAAAAACATCAGAGCTGTGTGTTGATAGTTAAATCATTGTTCCGTGCATATTATTATTATTATTTGAAAGTAAATAGTTCAATTACCATCCTCTTGTCTGGTCGATACCCTCAGCAATGAAGTTGGCAGGGAAGCTCTCCTCAAACTCCTTCTTGTTCTCAAACGGGTAGTGCAATTGGGCATAGGGCATACTAAATTGATAGTAAAATTAAATTTGCATTAGTCAAGAAGTACAAATCATTAACATTGAAACAGATACTTATGTATATCCACGAGGCGAGTAATAACATCAGTAAACCATTAATACGTAACAACTGAACACCCTGAAAATCATGCTTTATTATGAGTAGGTAATTGACAATTTTCCCCAAAAGCTGTTCCAAGATTTTTTGTTTGTAATTCTTCTTCTCATTTCAGAGACATGCTTGTTCTATATATGAGGACATTCCATTCAATTGAACAGCCTTTCAAACCATAAACCAATTGCTGTAAAAGTATGAATATTCATTACATTTATAATCAAACAACATAATGAAATGTAATATCATTAATTTTTTTAATTTTTAATTTTAAGGACAGCTTACATCTGTCAATGAAATGCTACAATCGTACTGTGGTTATCCACCACGACTGGTGCTGCCCCTCCCTCCCCAATGATGAAAGTACGCCCTAAATCTTTAGACCCATGCTACACCACCACTAATCACATACCTGCCACTTTCAAACCAGCAGTCAAAGACTTCTGAGACACGACGTAGGGGTGGCATACCAGGACGCTTGGATGGGATGGTCAGCTTATCAACACTGTAAAGCACAAGGGATGAAGAATCAAAATGTAAATTGTTTTCTATGTCAGTGTCACAAATCTACTTTGAGGATCAGCATTCACTTTTGAAATTCAATATTGTATATCGTAATAATAATAATAACAGTCCTTTCTTGTATAGCGCATAACACATTATGATATAAAGTCTCTATGCTCTTCCAAAGAGCTTTGGAAATAATTACCCTAGCTTTAGCTCCGGCAGTCGTTATCAGCGCACAGTAAATTTCAAGCAATAATCCTACCAGGTACCAATTTACTTCACCTGGGTTGAGTGTGGCAAGTGTAGATTAATGTCTTTATGGTATCAATATTCAACCTTTCAAACAGATCTTTGTAAAAGTTTGAGAAACATGTAGGTAGAAAGCATCTTAAATGTTATCATCTTACATAGAAGTGTCACAAATCAATTTTGAGTATCGGCATTCTCATTTAAGTTTCAATATTTCTTTGCTTAAAATTACAAAAAGATTGACATAAACATTTTCTGATACATGTAGATTGATGCATGATTCAACTACAGAAGACTTGATGTTAAACTGTACCTTTAAAGCCTGTCTGCACTAGTTTGGCCAGGAGGGATTAGACCACCCTGCTGGTCACTGACATGTGATTATCTCATCAACTCAGCTCTCAATTAACATACCGGTAAGAAAAAGAGGATCATGGGGGACCGACAGGCACCGCTTAGGCATTGTTTTCTATATAGAAGGAGCAAGTAGCTACAAGTAGTGCAGTGGGGCTTTAAGAAGAACTTTTAGAACAGGAGTTCTGAAGAAAAAAGCCTTCTCACCTCTCCCTGTGAAGATCAGTTGTATCTACCCCCGTCAGTTCATTGAGCTCTGCGATGGAGCCAACGCAAACGATCTCCTCGAGGTCCTCGCTCACCCACAGAGGGATGGGAGTGCCAAAGTATCGGTTCCTAGAGATGGCCCAGTCGTGTGCGTCACGCAACCAGTTGGCAAAACGCTTCTCCTTCACAAACCCTGGTACCCTGAGTAGATGCAATGGTAGTTTATTGAAATAGATTCTTTTAATGTGAAAATTAAATGCTTTAGATATTTTATTAGTTGAAAGAATGGAAACATATTCATATGTATTTATGTCAATCTACGTGGAAAACAAAAAATATAAATGTAATCCCGCCAGAGTATATCATAATAAACAGACCAAAATAAACATGAAGCATTAGACATCAACTTTCAGAAATAGTAAAGAACCAACTTTATCCTCCAAAAAACAGAGTACAACAAAACAATGACAACAAGGACACTTTAGCAGTTCAAATATTAAATGTAACGTTGACTTATGAAAAACATACAAAAGCCAGACAAGGGAAACATTAGGAATTTCACAGTAAACAGGTGGCCTTTCTAGTCGGGTTCTATAACACGCGTCTTCCTCAAGGAAGACAATAAAGATGGCCACTATAACATATGGCCTTTATAGAGAGGTTGTCACTAAGGCAGGTTTAACTCAATCTAAATATTTCAAGAAGTGCTATGATGTCTTATTGTCTCACCAGTATGTTGTCTCGTTGTTAGCTAGAAGTCTCTCCGACATGTTTTGAACCCTGATAAACCAGCTCGGTACAGCCTTGTAGATCAAAGGAGTGTCTGAACGCCAGCAGAATGGGTAGCTATGCTTGATGTTGCTGCTGTCCACCAGACGACCTAGCTCCTTCAGTTTCTTGATGATGTTCTTGTCAGCGTCCTTCAAAAGGGAATACGGTATAATTGTTGGTTAGGAGATGATAAAAAGGAACTAAAGGTGGAGAAAGTGAATGCTAATATACAATGAAGAAACAGTCTCATCACACAACTCAAACATGTAGTGTTCTGGTTATGTGTCTAGGTACTTGGTAGCATCTACTGGTTGGAGCCAACAAACGGAACACAAGATGAACTGAACTCTTTGTACTGAAATGAATCAAAATTAGAAATATACCTACACGTATTAGTATAAAATATATGTTGAGTATACATAAAGAAAGGGAGGCTGTTATAAGACGGTCCACAAAAAACAAAGAACATTTAATCAATAGCCTCTGGGTAATTAACTATTACAAATTTTACAACATCACACCCCTTTACTTCTACAGCTGTGGCATACTATCCTCATTCTACATGGCCTGAGGCCTCTGACCATTCAAACTGACCTTCACATACTGCCCGACAAAGTCTGTGACCTCGCTGGTGAATCGACCGCTGGCATCCACAGGGCAGACGACCTCCTCCTTGGAGATGATGCCCTGTTCCAGACACACCCGGTAATCATCCTACAAGAACATTGGAGAAATGAAGATACATGTCATACAACTTTCAAATAACCCTGTAAGTTGGGGCTTTGATCGGATCGGAAGATCGAAGGCGACACCCTCTCGCACCTGTGATCGGTATTGGCAAAAATGGCCTACATTATAATCCGAGATGGCGGCCCGCATGTTTTGTCTCTTTTCTTGGACCAATATTATTAATTTCAAAGTCATGAAAAGGCACTAAATATCAACAAACATGGTCTACAACAACTCTAACTGACAAAATAATGCCAGCTATGCATTTTTTAAAGGCATTTGATAGCTAAAAACTTGATCATTTTTGGCATTAAAAAAAAAAAAAAATGGCTATTTTTCCCCGATCATTTTTATTGATCGGCGATCGGAATTATTATCCGATCTCACCTGATCGGCTCAAAATCGGCCCCTGATCCGATGATCGTTTACAGGCCTACTTTCAAATTCAGATTGATTAGCAAGCACTGAAATGGATCTGAGTAATGAATGAGACAATCATCATTTAAATGATACCATGCTTCATGCACTTCCTGTACTCATCTTAAAGGAAAGATACAGGAATAGAAAATGTTATTTGACTTTCAACTTCAAATTATTGCCAGCATGCACTGAAACTGAACAGAATAAAACTCCAATCTACTGTGCTACTTCATTTCTCATCAATCGACACGACCCTCCAATAGCATCTAGGGCATATTCATCATTCCCAACAACGAACCATTGCCATGTCCTGGATGGCTGATTACCCAAACCACAAAATCATTCAGCAAGTACAGTTCTTGCAAGATCTTCACATCTTGTGTAATCTTCTAAAGATTGTCAAATAAGTCAAGACTTTCATTAGTCATTTCCTAGTTGGAATAGCAAGTGACATACCATATCTAGCTCAAGGATGAAGACGAATCCATTTCTATATAAATCCAGAATTTTCCAGGCTCTCTTTATGTACAGATTCCAAGAGAGTCCCATTAAAATCTTGGACTGATGCATCAAGCACATGAATGTAAAGAGCTCTTCTTTAACCCCATATATATATGTATGACTGCTTATCAAAACAACAAATCATTCAGCAAGTACAGTTCTTGCAAGACCTTCACATCTTTCGAATTTTAAGATTGTCAAATAAATGATCTTTGCCAAGGAAGCTCATACAATCATACCTACTTTAGTGACCACCTGTCTACAACAAGCACATTTTTTGTTTCCCTTGAAAATGGTTTCTCATTGAAACATGTACTAAAGGAACCTGTCTACAAAGACCACTTTTTGTGTTTCCCTTGGGCGGCCGCTGTAGACAGGTTTGACTGTATATGATTCTCACCTGCCCAAAGAAGGCTGCTTGGTGGACGACTCCTGTACCACTGTCATTTGTCACATAGCCATCTGTACAAATCTTGAATGCACCGGTTTTCTTCAACTAGATATAAAAGAAAACAAAAGAGTTACCTTGGAAACACTGGTTCTCTAAGCTTGAAATGAAGCAAAAACAATCTCAAAATTGAATTTGTTTCAAGGCAAGTCTGAACGTTCTTACTCTATACATACATCTTTTGAAACAAATTGTTATGTGACCGGTTTATCTCAAAGGGAACATCAATTTTAAAACACTGTGAAATTTGTGTTTTTTCTGAAATGGAATACAGATTAACCATTTTGGGCCTATTTATCTTGGAGATGTAAAAAAAGAAAGAGGAAACAATACTTCTTTGTGTTATTTATTCAGATCACATCATATGTAATATGTCTTTAGATCACAACCCTTACCAAAGCTCCTAATATCTGTAAAAGCTTAACATCCCACACCACTTAATTACTATATAGTAGTACATCTGTTACTTGATTATAAAAAGATAAAACTGCAGGAGATACAGCATCACTTAATGCTTACCTGAGCAAAGTATGGAAAGAGTGGTTGATACTTCCTACCCTTGAGAGTGTCTCCTTTGAATCTGTTAAAAAGTAGAAAATAAATGTCAATGAGTTGGCAGTGATGACAGTCATCTGTTCAAGAAGAACTCATTTAAGGCTTGTTCAGAGGTGACACTACAAAAACCACAGCGTTTAATCTTTTTATGATGGCGTAAAGTGTAATACGCTTCACATTTCTGTATCTTATAACACATAGCTCAGTGAATATGGGCAAATCCTTTGCTGTGCGCAGTTGCCATTAATTAACACATTAAAAAGAAATGTGGCTGCCTTATTGCGATGGTTTACCATCCCATATCTGAACAAAAAGAAGTTCTCTTACATTGAAGTATGCAGCTTGATAAGTCTATTTTTAAATCAGGATCTTTTTCTTCAAGATATTATAGTCATAATATTTTAATCAGGATAATATTTCATTGTTTTAGTGACAATAATTATTATTAAAATGTTTACAAGATATACACATCTATCTTGTAATTGCTAAGGTGGCACACACTAGTTTCACTGTGGAGAGCTGCACAATAAGAGCAATTATTATTGTCTTCAATTATAAGTGAATTATAAATGATATTTTGTCAAATAGCTGCATATAAACTTGCATGCTTATATTATACATGATTCGATTGATCTCAGAAACACAGTCAACTCTTTCAAACAAATGCCAAAACAAAGTTTTCAAAAAGCAATCAATATTTAGCACAAAGTGAATTCCAGCATAACAACAACAAATCATCCAGAAATACCATCAAACCTTGCAATCATTTTTTCTTACTTGGCCATGATTTCATATTCCTTCTCCTTCTTGAACAAGGCACCCAGTCTAGCCTCCATCATGATGTAGACCTTGCCGTCCTTCTTGTGCTTGATCTTCACATAGTCCATGGCAGCGTTGACGCAGAGGGCCAGGTTACTGGGCAGGGTCCAGGGTGTGGTGGTCCAAGCAATCATGCTGACTCCAGCCTCGTCATCCAAGGGGAAACTCACAATCACTGATTGACACATAGGATGGGAATGAGGGAGTTAATGAAGTGGTAATCCAATGCAGAAAAAAGGACAACTTTCCAGTTACTAACAGAGTAGATATGATGGGTTATTAGAGTCGAAATATACTTTTAGTTTAGACCACTGGGAGTCATGATGATCAATTTCTCATGGTTCGACTCTCTGGGAAACAAATTTCTTGATATCCCCAACAAAAGATTGAGGCCCATTCTGTAGCTACATCAATCAAAGTATTATCATATAGTCCCATCATCTGCATATGTCCTCACAAATAAT
Organism: Strongylocentrotus droebachiensis; assembly: GCA_035222895.1. Taxonomy (NCBI): domain Eukaryota; kingdom Metazoa; phylum Echinodermata; class Echinoidea; order Camarodonta; family Strongylocentrotidae; genus Strongylocentrotus; species Strongylocentrotus droebachiensis. Next base: position 250,014 of record JAVYIG010002168.1, read on the forward strand.
AATCCCTGTCTACAGATCATTGACCACTGAGGAGCACTCTTTACTAGTCCTTGTGCATAAACATTTTTTAAATTGGAAATGGCCATTTGAAAAGATATCCCTTGCCCAAAAAAGTAAAATTTGCACGCATTTCTCTTCATATTTGCTTCAGCTTGATTAGGACATGACTTATTTTCCTGCTACTTTTCATGCATTTGTCTCCTTCACTCACCTGCAGGATCTACAACATCCTTGTAGTTCTGTCCACTCTCAAAGTTAGAGAGAGGGGTATTGCAAGCAGTGGAATAGGGCATCACCTGTTTGTATCAAGAGAATGGACAAAGCATACTACATTCTTAAGAAGAACAAGAGGAAGAATTTCCTATTTGTAGTAAGCCTACATGAATAATCAATCATTTGCACCAAGAAATAAAGGAAAGATACGTTTTCAACACGCTTGAGAACAAGAAAGAGTAGATAAATTGAAGTGAATTTGTTGTTCTTTGTAAGACTCTCCAAGCATAGTATAAATGAGATGGCAAGTAGTTTTTACATGAATCACTGCCACATGGATGTAATTAGCAGTAACAACAAAGTAATATCAAAACTGGATTAATGGATTCTATTGCTTGCTTTATTCAATCTGCTTACAATTTCCCCTAATAAAATATAAATATCTAAGAAGGCTTATATCATTCAGTCAGGAGCTCTGTGCTATGGTATAAATTGCTTTTTTTCCCCCCAGGGTAATAGGAATGTACCTCGGTAAACAATACATACCTTGAAGCCTCTGTAGACCATTCCCTTGTCAAACAGCTGTTTGAAAACCCACCACACACTCTCCATATACCATGGGTATAGGGTCTTGTAGTCTTTCTTGAAGTCTATCCAACGCCCAAGACGGGTGATGATTTGCTAAAATGCATATGAAAAGCTTTTATCAGAGGTGGTGAAATCAATTTTTTTTTTTAGGGGGGGGGGGGGGGGGGGGGAGGCATGGACAACAAAATTGTGGAAAAAAGGCATTACATGAACAATTACTGTTTAGGAAATCTTTAAAGAATATAGGGTAGGTAGAAAGGGTCCCTATCTGCACTCTTGTTATGATCATGACTCACTCAAATATTTTCTTTTGAAGGAAATGTAGATATTATAACATTTCTTCCTGTTTATGTTGGCAGGTGACTGGATCTTAAAATGAAAGAAGGAATAACTCCTAATGTTAAATAAAGATAGAAATAGATTATATACCTCATATTAGATGAAAATTAGGAAATAAAAATGAACTTGTCAATTAAAACTTGTACTTACATGAAGCCATGTATCCAATCAACCATTGATTCTGACTTGAATTTCTTATCATTTTCTACACAGAGACTGATCACTGTCAGATTTCAGCTTACCTCCCATTCCCCAGCATAACGAGACACAATTTTTCTACATTCATTGTTGTAGGCTTCAATTCCCATCTTTGCCACATCCTCGGGTCCGGTGATGCCAAGCTTCTTGTCGATTTCATACTCCTATTAAAGTTTAAAAAAATACAATAGTCATGTACAGTGCTAGCATCAAGTGGAATTATATGAAGATTACATTAGTCTGCAGTTGTACATTGAATGATATGATGGGAGCCAGAGATGTTTTTCTAGAAAAATTCACATTCTACATATAAAAAGCAAAAGGCTAACATTAGTAAGCTAATGGTAGCATGTTTTAATGGAAAGCAGAGATAGGTATAATGTCTTGAAATGCAATAAATTTCATTGGAAATGAAGGCAGGTTACTGAATCCCAAGCCATACAAGTAAAAGAAATATAGAATGTTATCACATGTATATTAAACTTCTATATTTGCAAATACAAAAATTCATAACTGTCCGTAATCAGATTTTTGTTTCTTTACTGAAAGGTTTCTCTCAATTTTGTGCATTTCTGGGCCAACTTGATGTCACAGTGGAATTTCCCTTTTAATATAGAGTTAATAAGCCAATACCTATCTTAGGTGTTTGTCCTAACCACCACACAATGCTTTTTTTTTTTAAAGGCGCCTGGTCATGTTTACTCATTAAGATTCTTTAGTTAACTGGTATTCACACAAAAATGTCACTCAATCAACCATTAAATATCAAGTTGCCATGCCATTATCATCTAAAAGTGAGACAGGATATGAGAATATCTTGGCCTATTTGTAGAGTATTAAAGCGTAACAAATTCTATTCTTACAATGGGAAGTCCGTGACAATCCCATCCAAATCTTCTGTCGACATGGAAGCCACTCTGATGGGCGTAACGAGTCACAACATCCTTGATCGTTCCAGCCAAGATGTGACCGTAGTGGGGTAGACCGGTAGCAAAGGGTGGACCATCATAGAATGAATACCTTGGTTTTAAAAAAAAATCATACTTTAATGGTTAGTAGCGTTACGATTAGAATAGCTCAATGTGACTCACACTTTATTATATTATGGCGAGTCATCTGTTTGCAAGCATCCATAATATCCTCAAATATAAGAAAATGTTCACAACTTCACAAGGTCAAAATTACTTTTAAAAATAAAATGGATTAACAACTTTGAGTTCAATTTCAGAATTTTAACACAGTGACCAATATTGATAAAGATGAAGGGTGATCTAAGGTCTACATCTATATTTAGTGTAAACTTTCTTTTATATTGTTAACTTGTAAGAGACCCAATTTTCCCACTGCATGAAATATGAACAATTTTAAAACAGGCTTTACATGGGAATAAGCAGATTACTAGAATTATAACGAAAAGAGTTAACAACCATCTCTGCACCTTGCAAGAATTTAATTCTTTCAATCCCATTGTAAATCATAAATGAAAAAGAGGAGTAAAAATTAGACATGCACACCTTGGTTTTCCTTTGGATTGTTTGAGGCAGGACTGAAAAGCATCCAATTCTTTCCAAAGTTGAAGGATCTTTTCCTCCTCTTGAGGAAAGTTCATATGGTCAGGAACCGGTTGTACCATGGCTACAGTATATTAGGTTTCCACCTGAAAATAAAACAAAAGCACAAAAGAAACAACTTCATCATTTTTATGTACAGGTAAGTACATAGCATAAAGGCATCTTATTATCATATTCCTTATTCAGTTTAGTGGCATAAGTTGGAGAAAAAAAAAATTGATTCGTTTCAAAGATCTACATGTATTTTGATTAAATGTCCGAAACGAGATTACATTTGGCCATTTGCTTTCAATTTTAAATTTGACTGCTAATTGATATAAGACCGCAGCAAGCTTCAGTTTCTGATATCGACACATTTTTTCCCTTTTTCATGCCGAGACTATGTTTGGCTCCATGCACTGACCGCCTCTATACAGAGACTGAACTTCACTAAAGTAAATCATACGGGTGAGTGAAGGGAGGTTACACTTTATGCAGTAGCTTCAAGAAAACTCATTTTTTACATTGATTTTTTTAATGTCATTTTTTAAAGAAGACTAAACTGATATGAAAATTATATAAACTGGAAAGTCAAGTCTATAGACCTAATTAAGAAAAACTGAGGGCAAACTTTTCGCTGGATTAAAATAGGCAAGTTACCATACCCCCCCCCCCCCCCCCCCCTCTTGTGCATGTGACCGTTTGTGACAAGGGTTGCCATCTGCAGTAGGGTTGCCATCTGCAGTAGGGGCGCTGGTCCGAGAATAAGGATCCTCCTCATAAGCAAAAATAAGGATCATCTGCATTTTTGCAGACGTTTCATATTTCTGATCCACAGGTTGGCGATGCGGGAAAAAAAAAAGGATTCTGCGAAGATTTTCTTAATGCATTTTACATTGTCTTTGTACAGAGACTCTCACGTTATGAGCAATAAATCCTCGGGAAGACGGATGATCCTTATTTTTTAGGACGCAATTTGTCCGCGTTTACGAGGATGTCCTTGTTCATGCGGATGATCCTCATTCTTGGACCAGCGCCCCTACTGATCTGTGTACGGCCTACAGGGAAGGTTGGCAAATATCGTGATGAATTTTAGGTTTTTCACTTTTCCTTTGCATTTAATAATTTAATTTTTAATTTGTAGACCCTATTCAACAGAATAAAATTCAGCATTCTATTTCTATCTACTGGTAGGCGCCCGCTGCGAAAGTGCACTGGAACCCAAAGGTGTTAATATTCATGGCACGTGATAATCAATGTTAGACCTAGGTCGATGTAGAGTAATATAATTCAATAATATTGTCATTATTGGTTTAAATTATTAAAGACCCTGTGAGTGTGAGTGCAGTGTGAGCCCGACGACGCGGCGCGCCCATCACCCATTGTGTTCCTCGATTTTGCCGCACCCGATCGAGACTCTCGATACTCTCACATTTTTACCAATTCTAGATAGATCTAGACCAGATCTAGGGTCTATATCATGGTATTTGTTAAGAAGATTCACAATAGCAAAGTGTGCCCAAGTATTCTATGAACTAAAATAATGTCATATGAATTCATTCAAGTGAAACATTTTGAATAAAACTACAACTCACCTAATCCTCATATGCTTGTCAACTCAATATTTTTTCTAGGGTAGACCCACCCTATACACTGTATGTACTGTATACACACACTGCACTGCACTACACGTGTAGCCGAAATGAAATTAAAGTAAGAGACAAATTTAGAATAGATGGTCGAGTGTGGTGTGGTGTGGTGCTGCAATTTATTGAATCACCTGTAAAATCCACCGAATAAAGAATCTTTATATATTGTATTTTGCAGTCATTGATATTAATACCCATTACATTTTCATTATCTTGTAGTTTTCAACTGATTTCATCATCTTTCAATGAACATATCTGGTATGTTCAGTTTGGTGCTTTAAATCTATGGTAGCCTCAATGTGCAACTTGCATGTTGAATAAACAAGGTACGGTATTTCATTTTAAAGAAGTTAGATTTTTTTTTAAACGGATTAAACGGAACATATCCAAGAACGAAATATGCTGTTTGTTGTTGTTGAGGGGGGGGGGGGGTCTATATTGGGTTGTTATCATCAGCATACATTTCACTCATATCCTCATAATCTTTTTGACTCTTTTCCCCTTTTCTCACATCTTCATTTCATTTCATGCTACATTTTTACAAAAACTTTCAATTCATGGTTGCAACAGATAATGCAAACATATAGAAGCTATGAAGAAATCTCCACCCAAATTAGAGTTATAATTAGTTCATGGGCTTGACTTTTTATATTCCACTCGTTTTCCAATACTCCCACTCCTTCTCATTTTTATCATTTAAACTCTCATCTTTCCTGCCTGTTTTTAACTGATATGAGTTTGTCAAGCCTCCTAGATAAACTTAAGTTCATAACATTCTCATCTTATACAGACTGTTCCAACACTCTCATTGACCTAGAAACAACTTGGCATCAGGGTGATCTTCATGACACATTGCAATACCAACACCTCAAAACAGGAGATATCTTACCACTGAAAACTTTCACATAAAAAGGAAAACTCAGGACATTTCTTGATAGGAATAAAATCAAATCTATTACTAGAAATAAGTTATAGAATGAAAAATCTTCATTTTAATATACACATGTACAACATATCAATACATTTGAACAATATCATTAAACATATCCATCGACCCAAGAGAGAGAAAGAGAGGGTGCAAGAAAAAGAGAAGAGGGGAGAAGGAAAAAGAGAATAAGAATTAATACGCTTCAAAGTAAATAACAAGAGGAACAAAGGTGAATTTAGAGATGAAAAACCCATTCACACATTGATATACAGTTTATGTGTATGTGGAGAAAACAACAACATAATACTACTACTACTATTACTAATTCTACTACCGGTATTACTTATAATAATAACAATACATTTTGGCAGGATAGATTAATTATAAATTAAAAGGTAAATGAATGAAATGTGAATATAAAGAAAAGTTTGTATCATCTCATTTCATTGACATAACATGGAAACCATACTAAAAGGAAATTCTTGTCAGCCGAAATTCACAATATAGCAAACATAAAAACAGTTTATAAATGTAAAATGAAGCTAAAATGGGGTGAAAAGATTTTATTGTCTATTAATGTACTCTACTTCAATTCACTTTCACCACTTTCTTTAAAAAAAAAAATATGTATAATTCTAAAAAATGAATTACTAGTACACTACATCACAATCTTAAAGTTTATCAATGGATGATGTAGTTTTTTTGCAGAGAATGATAAAGAAGAAAAAAAAAACGAAAAAAAAACTGTAAACTCTCTCCATGCCCCTCCCCCATATATATATATTTGAAAATGTAGATATTCAAATATACTATTGATGCATTTAATATATATTGAAATGTATAACTTTAATGCAATATATATTAAAAACATACTTAAATAAATATCTTGTTACATAACATTCTCTTCAAAGAAAGTTGTTTGGAGAGAATATTATGACATTACATGTTATATGTATCTGTTGTTTGTCATCAGTCAAGCTAGCCTCAGGTATTTGAGTTTACTAGCAAGACGTCATTATCAGATACAGTGTACTTCAATAAATTCAATGGTGGACCACTCAGAAATATCAACAAATTCAAATTCTTCGACAAACGTACATGCACATACTTATACAATATTTTCAACTCAAATAACAAATATATACTGGAACTGTTTTCAGTTCAGAAGATCTAACCACTCAAATGTAAGATTAGTATTGCACTTGCTGCATTTTGACATGCGCATCTTGAACAATGTACTTTTTTTAGAAAAGACCACAAAAATCAAACGCTTAGTCTACTGAACCATTACTCATATAATAACCCTAACAAAGTATTACTGAAAATGCTTTAGCTTAAAGCTAAAGCATTTTCAAAGACACACATAGATTCCCGTTTTAAGGTAACTTGGTATTAAATTTTATTGTATGACTTTTATCATTTGAATCATATTTGCAGCACTAAGTTATACATGTAACAAACTTTAATTAATCCACTACATTAATTGTTACCATGATCATCAGCTTAAAATATAAACATGTCACTCAGCAAATATCAGACACCATTTGTGGCTGAAGTTTAATCTCACAAGTATATGTAATTTCTATCTGTTTACAGAAAACAAAAAACAAATTAAGGGCACAATGCTAAGGTTCAACAATTTTCCTGAGTTTTAAATACAGCTAATGAGACAAGAACAGACAAAATATCTACTAGTAACTTTGGAACAACAATAATTATTCTATTAAAAAATCAACGAAAGCAAAACTAATCCCCAGCAGGTGGAAAGGAAATAAGCCATCTGGGTCTGGAAGACTCCCTGAACATCTGAATGAATTTCATGTCTGTTGATATTTCTGGTGGTGCCCTACGGCCTACTCCTTGCAGCTAGCAGAAGGAGAAGGCATTTACCTGTGATGAATAACAAAAGAGATAAAAGCATTGATAGCTTTTTCAATCAATGATAGGAAAACAGAAATATATATATATATATATACATGTATATAATATAGAGAGAGAGAGAGAAAGAAAGAAAAGTTAAGCAAAGCCCATATAAAAAAAATATACAGGTTACTAAACAATAATACATGTAATTTTACACAGCGCATTAGACAAAATGTTTTAGATTTGTCATACCCCCCTCCCCCATTCAATTGATGTAGAAGACAGATTGACTCCTCATGACAGCCAGCCTTCACCGTTTACTCTGGCATGAATTCTGGTAGTCTCTGGTATATTATGCGTTTTGACTTCCGGTACATCAAATATTTTAGTCTACTTGATGAGTACATCATATTGATAGTCATACTAGAGCTTGGATCAGACAAAAGTAAACATAAAATTTACATTTTCATGTTCATTTTAGTTCTTTTACTTCTTTATTCATTTTCTCCCATTTTTTTTTCATTCTATACTTAATTTTTTTTTTTTTTTTTTTTTGGGGGGGGGGGGGGGGGGAGGGTATTGTATAGGGCAGCTTTAGACATGGCCTTAAACAACTCAAGCAGCACATAGTATTAACATCTCATGAGCTGCTACGATGATCACTCACCTTCCTCATCCACCTCCAGCAGCGGGTGGTGCAGCCGGTCCTGATCCTCTGCCTCCAAATCCTCCCATTCTTCTCCTGGGTGGGGCAGGGGGTCCTCCGGGTCTGAGATATCAATAATAGACCAGTTCATAATTAGCACAAGTACAAATGACCCCCCTAATTTATGGATCTTTTAAAGATGGCGAGGTGCAACTTTGAACATTTTAGAGCATTTATTCTCTTTTTATAACTTTTGATTACTTTTGATCCTCCTTTTAAAACAAATACTTCCAACTATGTACCATGGAATGCAACTGTGGGGTATAAATCAATCATGATTAAATACTTTTCATTGAACACGTTTGCAATAACCTTTGTCTGCTCATGTATACGGTAGATTGTATCTTTGAACAATTGAGCATGAAAACCATCCCCCTATTTCTTGGTCGTTTGAATGCTTAGTTATGGTCGTCTTGGACAGGCAACCCCCAAAACCTACAACTTTCAAATTGAGGCTGAACATGAATATTTCACTCTAAGAATCAAATTTCATACTATTCAAGTTCATGTACCGTTTTGCCACACAACCTTGATAGATATCAGCATAATTATAAAGAGTCGTCAAAAAGACTCACCCTCTGCCGTTGCTGCTGTTGCCTGTAAGGCCTTGTCTGTAGTCTGATGTATATCCACTGCCTCTATTCGTTAATTGAGGCTGCAAAGTCAGGTGGGAGAAATGTGAGGCGGATGAAATTTAGTAACAGAAACATTTCCACGATGTCTCCATAATACTGCTAATAAATTTGAATACTATAATTCAAAAATGAGAGTACAATAGTCATTTGTAATACTCTTCTTTTCAATGAAATACAGTCGGTCTCAGAATACAGACAAAAACAAGAAAAAGGAAGACTGAAAAAACAAAAAGAACACATGTTCTGTATAAATACAAAAAAGGAAATGGATGAAGGAATACAAAGTTGACCCTTGTATATAATATTCATGTTTCCTGGGGATTTAAATTTCCATTTCATCACAGGTTCTTATAAAAGAATTTTTTGGGTGAGCAAGATATAAACATTGTATTCAAAGCTATAATGCCATAAAACATGAATAAAAACATCACTTACCGAAAACATTGTTCTGAAACTAAGAGCAAGAAGAGAAGAGAAAAAAGTATAAATACATAAATTCAAATTTCAAAAGAGAATACACACCAATTTTCTGTATTCATATGTGTAGATCTGATAACAAAATAAATAAATTCTATGGTTTAAAGGTAACAGACAACTAATAAGCAAAACATTTGGATCCTTTAAATTTCACTTGGATTGAAGTTTGTCAAAAACAAGAGATCAATGAGCAGGTACCAAGGAACTATTTCAAAGTGGCTATATCTGCATTTGCATCAACCTGCTGCCATTTCTGTCTATAGGAGGTTACAATGAGGGGTTTCGTAAAAAATACTCCAGAAATCACTGAGAGTGTATATTCTTCTTTGCAACTATTTCATAGAAAACTAAATATATACAGTATGCAATGTTCCTGTTTGCTAAACCAGCTGTGATTCAGTGGTCCAGGTATCGTGAAAAAGATCACTTATTAGTGTTTCAAAGGAAGAGAAAAAGACTTACAAAAGTGAAACAAAATTTACAGCTCCCCAGAAGAGCTCAGGAATGTATGATAGACGCCATGGTGACCTGGAGTCCATGACCTGTCCTGAAAACAAAATAATAGAAATATGTTTACAAGTTTACATCAACATTTTATTACATTTCAATCATTGCACTATAATTTGAATACAAAATGTTGGACCTCCAGAGTTAGATAGTATCAATGCCAAAATTGCAAATATCATTCATCCTTTTCTATAAATCGCTATTACCATAAAGTCAGTATGAAATTGGCAACACGAAAAGAGCTTTTTTCATGTACACCGTTTGTATTTGCATTCACGGCAGAAACCAACAATGCCAACTCCTGAGCCGTGAGAAGTCAGCGTTTTGCAATGTAAATCGCACTGCCACTAGCTCATTATCATCAGGATCTCTCTCTCTCTCTGTTGTTGTCCCTCCGCTTTTCGAAGATCAGCGAGTTTATCGCATTCGAAGAAGTAGGCTGGTAGTAAGCTAGCAATTAAATCACTTTCAGTTTCAGTATAAGCCTAATATTTTTACATTAAAAATACAAAATCTTAACAGATTTCAAAGTGGCAGTTTGTTCAATTGAAAAGAATAGTTCGCTAGCGATATCCCAAGGTAGTTTGCAAGGTTAGTCGGGTACGGATTACAGGATCAGGAATGGGTGATTATTTAAATATTATAGGAGTCTATGCCTGAACACATTTACTTTTAATTTAGGTTTTGTTTAGGGCCTACATCACTCTTCTCGCAGGGTTACAGGGTAGATATATTCTATATTATCACCTATTCAACTGGTCCTTATTAAAAACCAATACGCTTTAGCATTGACTCTCTATGCTTTACTGGACATGCTGGAGTGCTTAAAACCTAAACTAAGGCTAGGCTAAAGCCTGAGTTCAGAAGAATCCATATCAGTATTGGCAATTATCATGACTGGCAAATTGTGTTAAATCACTCAGTCATTTCTAGTCTAGCTAGAGTCTAGACCGAATTTTTCTGTCTCTTTCGTTCGTTTGCCTCTGATTTGGGTAAGGTCGGCTCTCTCTTTAGAGACAGAACAGCCCTATAGTACGCTGTAGTGGACGCGCGTTTGTGTAAAGAAAAGTTACACAAAACTTGGCCAAACTTAATCCCTGATTTTGATATCACGAGCTACGAGTTCGTAATGACATGCACAGTTTTTCTGTTATAATCATTTTGCCTTCGGCGTAGACTAGAAGGAATGAGACCCGGCTGCAAGATTTTCTTCATGGATGTCGATCTTGACCCATAATTTCCTGAAAAGGGACCATTAAACGGATTCAAGTAGTCAAGTTGGTAAGTGGAACCGAAGTAGTTAAGCATTTAGCTAATTTAGGACTTTAAATGCATCGGATAGATCTACGCATCCGGTAAAATATCAAAATTAGGGATCAAGTTTGGCCAAGTTTTGTGTAACGTTTCTTTACACAAACGCGCGTCCACTACAGCGTATAGGGCTGTTCTGTCTCTAAAGAGAAAGCCGACCTTACCCAAATCAGAGGCTAACGAACGAAAGAGACAGAAACATTCGGTCTAGCTAGAGTCAGACTCGTCACTCACTGAGCTGACTCAGTCTCACACTCAGTCTCACTCTCAGTCTCACTCTCAGTCCTCAGATTATATGAATCATACAATTACACCAACCTCCTCAACACAGGATCAATCAACATACATTCATACATTCAAATACATTTATAAGTAATCTTACCACTTTGGGAGAGGTATGGCATCTTTGCAGTGATCTTCGGGTTTCTTCGCTGAAATGTAAATCTTAACTGTCAAGACCGAACAGAACACTGCATGCACTGCACGATAATGATTACGTGTATTAATTTTGCATGTATAAAGCTATGGTCCGCGCGTGCGAGCGAGCGCCCGCGGACCATTATTTCGGCAAAGACTAGTAGTGTCAAGACAATTTACTCAGATTTACTTCCGTAGTACGCTCAGCAGACGGAGGTTGTAAGTTACGTTCGCCATTCACATTATTTCCCCGTATATTTCTATTTTCATAAAATGTCTCTTTTTTCTTAAAATTTGATTTTAATCTATCTTTTCATAGTCTGACTTTTGTACAAGAGAAAGAATAGAGAGTTCGAAAAACATTTCTAACAAAAACAACCAATTTTATTAATTCCCAGGGACAGGGAGATATACTGCCTTACTATGTTGGGTAACTTCTTGGTTTGATTCATGAACTCTTTGGTAAGTAAAAGTGAGACAAAAGTTGCTAGAAATTATTGTGATTAGCTTTATGAGTTGCTTTAAATGACTGAACTGAAAAGGAATCGCATAATTATAGCACACCGTTCTTTTTGTAACCAATTCAATGACCTTTTAGATAATTTGTCTTTCTTTTGCAAAATATATATGGGCACATAAAATATAATGGAATTCATCCCCATAATTACACAGAGAACAATGGACATCGTCAGTATACAATACTGAATAAATAAATCCAAGGGACCTTCTTTTCACTTTGCAGCCACTATATAGGTTTGCAGCAATTTTAAATCATTTATATAATTCCCATATTTATATAAATTTCGACAGTGGCGTACGCAGGATTTTTTCAAGGGGGGGGGTTTTCAAATCGGGCCCAAAATTTCGCAACGACTCAGCCAGCCGCTGAATAAGCGGGGGAGGGGGGGTAAGCGTACACTTTTTTTAGGGGGGGGGGGGGGGGGGGGGTAAGTGTACACTTTTTTTTTTTTAGAGTCTCGAAATTTCTAAATTTGACATTTTGTCCAGTTGTGGGGGGTAAGGTCACCTTTTTAAGGTCAGCCACGGGCAATCTCAAAAGGGGGGGGGGGGGGGGGGGGGGGTTTCCAAAATGACATACATAAAACATACACATAAAAAAAAACTCGAGGGGGGGGGTTTAACCCCAAACCCCCCCCCCCCCCCTGCGTACGCGCCTGAATTTCGATCATATTCTTCTTCTTCTTCTTCTTCAAAATAATCTGCCTCCTTCACTGCTGAAGATTCTTGCAGATGTGTGCGAGTGCATGTGTGTGGCGACATAGGGATTAAAAATGTGACTCAAATATGATTTAAAGACCTTAACAGTTTGTATTGAGGCTCAAGGATTCCAAACTCCGCATAAATCCCAGGGACTATGCATTTTTTTTAACCCCCCCCCCCCCCCAAAAAAAAAAAATAAGAAGCATGTATACCACAGTATGTTCGCATGCTTAATTTCTTGACCAACCACTCTTTGCTATTGTCTCTCTTTGCGTGTATATACGTAAGCGCGCGCGCGTACGTACTAGCTTGCCAATCTTGGATCTGAGCTGAGTGGATCACCATGTCAGGAGCTATTAAAAAGGTGAAAAATCCGTTATTCTTCTTACAATTTTGTTTTGGAGCTCTTCATGCATATGTTCAACAATCAATCTTTATTTATATCGTTATTGATACGCTATTACTACAGGCATTGAGCCAAATAATGTCATGTATTTTGAAAATATATTTGATTGAATGTTGCTGACGTTAAAATGATGGTGTGGGACTGTAATAAGTATCACTAGCAGATCACCTCTAAGTGAATCGACAGAGGCCCCTGCCTGAGAGGGCGTAGATCTACGCTCGATCATAAAATATACACTTGACTTCTGGGGCCTGTTTCTCGAAACCGTCATCATGGTCATAAGTCTGACTTCTTGACTAAATAAGCGTTATAGTTAGCTACTTACTTGTCCGCTACGTGTTTCACGAAGCCCTCTTTCATCTTTGCCAAGATCAAAGCAAAGATCAAAATCAAGATCAAGATCAAAGGGATGTAGCCTACTGTTATCTGCATCTGCCACGTAGACTGCATAGGGTTGCTTGCAATCTCTATGACTATGGGAAGAGCTTTAGCATACATAACCGAGTGCGCAATCAGATACCCTACACTTATTGTGGTTTGGGAATCCACTCGTTCGTCAGCACGTACATTACCAAAAACATGCTTGTGTGTTGAGTGGGAAAAAAGAGGCAAAACCAATTAAATGTTATTGTGCGGGGTAAGGCTGTGCACAACAGTGTAATGAGGTACCCGAGTACACTCCCAGGCTCACAAGCGAATACTCGAATATTCGGACGCCATGTTTGTTTATAATTTTTTTGAATTTTTTTGATTTTTTTTCTTCTTTTTTTCTTTTTTTTTGCCACCACCATACCACTCGGCAGTTTCTCAGGTCCCTCGCCGAAAACGCATGCAATTTTACTTCGAGTTGCAGTTGAAGGCGCCGATTTAATAATAATAATAGCAGTAAACAATGCTGTTTTAAAAACCAAAGATGGCAGAATAATCCATTGTCCTCCGAGTCCAAACAGAAATCTGGACATTTGGTCCCAGTTTCTGAGTGGTGAGTTTGACAGTGCTTGAGTTGGGAAACATTTTTACCGATGGTACCATGCCAGCGGCCGCCGCTCTGCCTGGCACGGGTAAGCGTGGGCCTGGACATTTTTTTTGCGGCCGAATATTCGGGTACGAGAAATCGTACCCGAGTAGTTGTCAACCGTGCGGGTACTCGAGCATTCGACTACCCGTCGCAGCCTTAGTGCGGAGCAAATTGTGGTTTATGGTATGGGGGATCTGTTGCAATTACACTTAAATTCAGCATTTTGCCACCATATCAACACCTGCAAGACACAGAAGTCTTAGGAAGGGGAAACATTATCACAAAGTAGGAAACCATAGTCAAACTATTATTAAACAGCACAAGAAGAAAAGTCTAAAAAGTAAGAGTTTTCTAATCTTAGATCAACTCATGACATGGGACCAACCTAGTCTAGTATGATGGTGTTCATCAAATTTTGCACACATTTAGCAAAAGAAAAAGAATGTGATATTCAATCCATGATTTCTCATACCGGTATGCTACACAAATTTATTTCTCATACCGGTATGCTACACAAATTTATTTACATTAACTACCAAATGGATGACAAAATTCTAACTTCACATGGTGCAACTAAAAATATATATCGTTACAAAAATTCCAAAGATATTGCAATCTCAAAATTCAATGTTGGATCTGTGTGTGACACAACTGAAGAAAAGGTCATAAAAAACAATTCCTTAATTCACTCACAAGAGTTTACAGCGGATTTCTTTATCCAAAAGAGTGATCCACCATGCACAAAATGTAAAATAATCATTTGAAATTGAAGGCAAAATTTCATACAATCAGTTGGTATAATTTTTTTTACTTACAATTAAGGTGTATCTTTTCTCCAAAAGAAGATTTCCAGACCTTTGTCAGTAAGTTCATGTTTTTGGGGAACAGATGCAAAACACAAACTAAAAAATGAGTTGATCTTCCGTTAACATTACACATAATTTCTCACCCAATTTCATAAAAATGTTATCACTAGGTGATTGTAGGTTCCTCTTTCCATTTATGGTTTCAGATTTTCGATATCTTCTGGTAGTTCTGGATTTGTGAGATATGGAACTGTGCGTGAACTTGGGTCACGATCGAAGTTTTAACTTTTGTTCCACTAGCAATACTAGTGGCATATAGACTACTAGCTAAGCCCACGTATGTGTGTGTAATATAGACTTTTATAGAGTGACAAATTTACACATCCAAAATATTTCTAATCATATTAACACGTATGTGAGTTGACATTCCTTTCAGTCTTAACACATGAGGGGTATACTCCAGCACAATGTAATGAAAAGTGGCTTAATTATCTAAATTATTGTGTGAATCAATCCTTAAATTCTTATAGAGTATGAGAAATCATGGATCCCATAAAATTCCTACCTTATTTCTATAATCTGTAGATAAAAATGTGTTCCTCGGCCTCGCAAAATCTATTGCTCTGCAGTGTTTTCCTTATTACAACCAGTGACAGTGCTAAAGCCTGAGATGTGAGTGTTATTGTTGATTATAGCTGTCTCTCCCCCCCCCCCCCCCCCCCAAAAAAAAAAAAAGAGAGGGGGACATTTTATTAATTTTATTTTGTTGTTGTCGAGTAAGTCCTTTGAATGAGACACCACAGTTATTTAAATCTAAATATCTAACCATCCATTTTGATCATTTATTTTGTAGACCACTGGTTTGGTTGGACTGGCGGTAGAGGCTAATCCTCATGAGGTATGTTTTATTGACGCCTTTGATAGGCCACACGCAATTATGCAATGATGTTATATATTCAGATTAGACTAGATTTTAATTAATCTATATTATATCAGGAGAAACAAACTTGTCACTCCCATACAATTTAGCCATTTGCTTCTTGTCTTTGTGAAGCTTTCCATGACTGTAGTTCTGTAGTGGTAGACTAGTAGTTGCATCAAGAAAGCTCACTTTAAATTAAACCTGTGGAAGTATTTTGGGCACCCTAAAAGAGTTCATATGTGTATTGAAAATAGATGCTTGTTTTTAGGAGATTAATGAAAATTATTATGACATATAGAATACATGGATTTTATCTAATTTAGAGCAATATTTTGATGTATTTAGATGTGAATATGCAATTATGCATACATGTATTAGTTTGAATTGTCTTTTTACTTCAAAGTATATATTGTAATGTATATTCTTTAAATATAGTACACCCTTTTCGACTGCAGAAATTATTGAATACATTTTGTAACAATCTTTTTCACAGATGTTTGGAATATTAATAATGACTGTGAACCTAATTTAGGCATTTTACATCTCTTTTAATTACAGAAATTGAAGATATTG